>VDFB02330866.1:278691-329099 GCA_007258455.2 Sequoia sempervirens
ACCATTATGTGATTATTGAATTTTGAGAACTGATCAAATTGATCTGAGCAAGAGACTTTAGGGTTTCAAGTTCGAATTCCTTGGGGAACGAGCCATCTCCACTGGAAGCAATTCAGAGGGTGTGAAATACCACTTGATTTATTGCAGCAGAGGTTTCTTCAGACAGAGGAAATCACAGAGCTTCAGAGAATATTCAATCTTCAGAGTTTATTCAGTGTTTGCATTCAGAGAGCATCTATTCATCTAGGCGCACCATTTACAGAGACTTGGACATTGATTTTGAGGAGGCCGTACAATCTTTAATGCTGTTTCTGACAGGCCGTACTATTCTGTCAGGCCGTACCTGCTCAAAAGACGTGTTTCTTCATCCTTTGAGAAACGCCTTCTAGATTTGCTTCAAACTTTCATCACTGGAGGCGCCTGCATATTGGGAGTCATCTGCAATCACCATTCAGAGGGAGAAGGGCATTTATTGTCTCAGCCGTACCAGATCTGTACCTTCAGCTGTTGCTGGTTTACCAGGATTTTTTTAATAAAAATTATTATTTCATTATTGCATGTTAGCAGATCCTTGTTTTATTGAGCTCATACGAATAATAGATGAAACGCCTTCATTCTATCTTGTATTTCCTACGCATATTGTCCATCTAGCATTTTATAGAATTTATCATTAATTTCTAGCAAAGTCGTACCATTCATTTATTGTTCAAAAACTCAAAAATTGCAAAAAAAACCAAAAACGTCAAAAAAGACTCAAAAGACTGTCAGATTCGGAGAATAGGGGAAACTAGGGTTTCTACAGACGCGTTCACACTGTTCTTGATCTTCTTTCTTGACGTTGTTCTTCGACTTCTTCTACTTGAGGGTCCTCATCTTTGTCACTTAAGTTATACTAAGTCTCAACACTTAGCCATTTTCTTGCAACTTTCTTCCTTCATGTGAAACTCGTAACTTCATCTTCCTCTGAAGGTTGTAATATCATCGTGCTTCACCACTTCAAGTCATCGTGCTTGGCCTCGACATTCCTCCTGCAAAACAAGCGAGGAGAAGAGTATTAGAACACATCACAATATAAACTCAACTTACTTACCAAGTTTTGATCTCCAAGGGTTCGTTGCCTTCACTAGCCAACTTCACGTTCAAATTCTTCATGCCTTAGCCAAATTTTCAACCCATCTTCCTCAAGGGCGTATCATCTTTGACAATATTAACTTCAACTGCATCTTCAAGAAATTCATTTCACCTACTGGAGCTCTGACAACTTTGATTTTATTCATCTCTGGCTCAAGAAGACCATCTACACGAAGAATCTGAGCAAATTCACCTAGGCAATTCCTTTCAAATCCATCATTTGGAGAATTTCACCTTGAAAACACATTTTCTTCATTTTGCCTTAGAAATTTTTTTAAATTTCCCTTAGGAAAATTCATCAACCTGGTGCCCATCAAAAATCTTCATCCCAGAATCCTCGACAAGGCGTGGAAGACCTTCGTCACTTCATCATCGATAATCTTACGTGCGAGGAAGAAAATTTCTTCGAGCGCGCCGAACCCATAGATTTGCCAATGAGCGGGTTCATTTAATTTTACGGAATTTTTGAACCTTGGAAAATAATTTTCAACAATTTATTTCATTTCTTCATCTCTACAGAATTTTGTTTGCTCACGACTTGAATTTTTTTTTTTAAATCATCCTGCAATGTCAGCATCTTCATCTTCGACAAATTTTACTCATCACAGGAAATTCTTATCACCTCTCCAGACTTGGGCATTTTTCTAAGGGAGAACATTTTGTGCCTTAGAAAAAAAAAAATTTGAATCACTTAGCATTTTTGAAAAATTTTCCCTTAGAAAATTTTTATTCATCCTTCAATCCATCTTGCCAGTGGTGAGAAAAAATTCATCAACTTTTCTTAGAAAATATTTCTTGAAAGCACATCACACTTAATTTATTTTTCATCTGGCAATTTCAACGCCTAGGCATGCATTATTCATCCTTTGTATTTTATTCTCCATAAAATTTCCAACGCCTTAGCAATCATCTTCAACACCTTAGGCGCATATAGCACATGTAGAGGAGAATAATAACCACGCCTAGGTAAATACTTTCAACACTTAGCATTTTACTTCACAGCTAACATACTTTATTCACCCTCCATCTTACTCCAACTTGAGCGCATTTCTCATACTCAGGAGAATGAAGACTTTCAACGCCCAACAAGTGACTTTTGAGCTTCCTTAATTTTGTCCTCACATGCCCTCTTTTGGGCGCATTTTACCTAGGCAGCAGGATTAAAAATGTTGATTGCTTTGACCTCTTCTCAGCTGGGCGCATTTTATATGATGTGGTGGATGAGACTTCCAATGCCCTCATGTGACTCTTGGACTTCCGGCCTTTTGTCCTCACATGCCTTGATTTGGGCGCATTTTGCCCATGTAGGAGGACGAACTCCTTTGACTTGCTGACTGCCTCTTGGGCGCAAATAGCATGGTGAGGTGGATGAGATTCTAACGCCCTTGACTACCTTTGACTTATTCTTAAACTTGGCGCATTTCAAAGGGGGTGGAGGATATCCTCACTACTTAGAATTTTTTTTTTTTTAAAACTTTCTCTTAAAAGTGGGCGCATTTTGCTATGGGTGCTGGACAAACTTTGTTGACTTTTATTGACTTCTTGCTTCATGGGCGCATTTTAGCCTAGGAGGTGGATTTTTACACTTAGAATTTTTTTTGAATGCTATTTGTGCTTGAGGGCGCATTTTGCCTGGGGAGCAGGATGAACACTTGCCTTAGAATTTTTTTTATGTTCCTACTCCACCAACTTGGGCGCATTTTGAGGTGGCAAGAGGATGAACTCAGACTTAGAAAAATTTTGTCTGCCACTACCTTGAGCTGGGCGCATTTTGGCATGAGAGCAGGATGAACTTTTCATGCCTTAGCCATTTTTCCTTCATTTTTGCCAGTTCTTCCATGCCTTACTATTTATAGTAAGCCCTCTGAATTTTTCATCTCTGAAGTTCAGAACGACTTGAAATTTTGAACACTGCATCCTCATGACCTTGTTGTCCTGTCAACACTGCTATTTTTAGCCCATTTTTGAAGGTGATTTACTATAAATAGTAACTGCTTGTTTCTGATAGCTCCACTGCTCCGATTGACCTGAAACTTGAATGAGGCGCTCCTCACCACGTGACCTGTCTGTCGACATCAACGCATGCACTTGACTTGCTATTTTTAGCCTGTTTCCAAATTGACTTACTATAAATAGTAAGTGCTCCGTTTGACTTGAAATTTCACCAGCAGATAGCCTGAAGGATACTGATCGCGATGGTTTACATCGGTTTTTGAAAATTCTGACTTTTTACACCTCCTTTTGGGTCCCGAAGCTGGAAACCCTAATTCGCTCTGCATGCGTATCAAATGGTCTCTGTTTCTCTTCGTTTCTGTGGCACTGCGATCAGCTCGTGATTTTGAACTGCTGGGAGGTGGCTGCCGGGACACACCTGCTAAAAATAGCAAGTTCCTTACTGAGTGATTATCTTCATTTGCATGTCACACCATCGCGAAGCTCTCGAAAAACCCATCAGGAATCATCGCACATGCAAAAGAAACCGACATGCAAACCCTAAAAAATATGGAAGATACGAAGTTGTCGTCTCGCTTGCATGTTATATCATCGAAGGTCTCGAAAAACCCAGAAGGAATATGCCAACATGCAAAGAAAAACTCTGCATCTGAACCCTGAAATTTGTGCCGGAAGCTGGACTGCTAAAAATAGTAAGTTGTCTGTTCTTGCTCAAATTTTGCACGCAAGCAGCCTGATATGCTCTGAATGCCGTGTGACTGTTGGAATTTCAAAAATGCTGACGAATTGCCTGTAATTTCACACTTACTAAAAATAGTAAGTACCTCAGAACTCGATGAAAATCTGCTGGAGACCTGCTGGAAGCACACTGATAACAACGTTAATCTCAATTTTCAATTTATCGACTTCATTCGACCTTGGACTGACCAGGAAAGATGAAACCCTAATTTTCAGATTTGGCCAAAATTTCACGTTTAAATTCACTGACGGGCGCAACCCCCGAAAGCAAACCAGAGAAAAGAGACAGACAGAGAGAAAGGGAGAGAGAAACCAAAGCCAAAAGACCGAAATGGAGCAAAAATTAGGGGTCCCCATTTTGAATGGGGCGATGTGTGAAAAGGTCACAACAGGTAGCAATAACATCAATTAATGTGACATTGATCTTCCCTTTGACAATGCTTTTAACATCAATGACAATCTCATCCATACACCTTTGACATCAATGACAATCTCGTCCATACACCTTTGACATCAATGACAATCTAAGTCACAAGGTTCGAATTCGAATTCGAGTTCATCAACATTGAAATTCGGATGAAGTTCGGCAAGGAAAAAATTCGGATTAAATTCGCCTTATATAATCTAATTTTTTTAAAATATAAATAATATATCAATAAAATTATCAAAATAGTTTAACTTTAAAAACAAAATAAAAATACTAAACTTTAGTTAAAAAAATAAACTAAAAATATATTATGTTTTTATTTTTACTTAAAAAAGATATAATTTATAAATATTAAAATAATCTTATATTGAGTTTAAATAAATTATAACAAATTTTAAAATATTTGTAAATGGATAAATTAAAAGATTTAATTTAAATATTTAAATTTGTTAATTTTTATATATTAATGATTTAAATCAAAATTAAATGTATTAAAATATTAGATTTTAATTATTAAATGTTAATATTTAAAAATAAATAAATATAGTAAAATAATGTTACATATAAATATATTAAATGCTATTTTTTAATCAAAATTTGATATAAATAAAATAATATCTAACTTTTTATAAACGTTGATTATAAAAATATTAAATGAATGTTTAAAATTTTCTGAAATATGGAAAAGCTTAAAAAAAAGTTATAAAAAAAAAACCTAAACTAGAAAGAAAATCGTGGTGGCCTACTTGGGAATCGCGGACTGGCTGGAAGTCGAAGCTGGTCTACACTTGCAGCCTGGGGGTTGACACCAGGCTGAACTTGCTCCCGTGGCAACGTGGTTCTTTGCGCCTTGCCCTAATGCCCTCCTCTCACCCGCTATTTCCTTGAACTGCGCAAGGAGACGAACCTATCAAAACCCCTATCGCGGCTGAAAGAACTCACGATATAGATGAAATTTGTAAAGTCGGCTGCAGATGAACCTATCAAAAACCCTAAGGGAAATTCTTTGCGAAATTACATTTTAATAAAAATCCAGTCGATTGTTCCGTACAAATTTAGTTTCGAATTTCTACGAATTTCATACTTCTTTTGAATGTTCTCCGAATTTCGAACTTCAAGCATAAAATTCGGCGAACCTTGTGACTGAGATGACAATATTGCCAACAACATGGATGAGGAGGCAAGAAATAAGGGAATTCTAGTGCGGACTATGCAGCCTAGTGTGTCATCACCTAGAAAAACCATATATGTTGGAAGTCAAAGGGGATAGGGTTCTTCTTTTACCAAGGGAAAAAAAATTACTAGTTTTGTAGGGTTGTTTAATGCACAAACAGGAGATGTAGCTGAATCTTCCATTTCATGTGGCACATTCTCCCTATTCCGAACAAATATTCAAAGATGTAATAGTTGTTGGTCTCTCATTTGCCCCGCATGGAGATCATAAGCTATTCACCACCCTTGATAGAGAATATTCTGAGATGAGTGTGTTGATGGAAGAAATGAGGCAAACATGGATAAGGGATGATGCTCCATCATTATGAATGAGTGGACCACTATCAAACATCGGCCACTTATCAATATCATTGTCACATGTTTAGTTGGCTCATGTTTTCTTAAGGCAAACTTCCAATTTTAGATTTTGAAGGATGCCATAGAAGTGGTAGGAGCTTCCAATGTTGTACAAGTGGTGATCAATTCAGCCCATGTACATAGGTTAGCTAGCTTGATGGTGGAGGGTGATTATAAGCATGTTTTCTTGACTCCATGTGTTTATGGAAGATAGATTAGGTGAAGGTAGTGGTGGTAGAAGCTAGAGACATACAATTGTTCATTTGCAATCATCACACTTCACTTGCTTTGTTCAAGACTTTTTTGAGGAAGGAGTTCCTCAAGCCAATGGATACTATATATGTTAACTAATACATTTTGTTAGAGTGGTTGAGGTTCTATAGCCTCTACAATTAATGGTGGTTAATTTAGAGGTGGGTAGATGGCCAAAGGCAAACATAGTTGAAGTAAGAACTATGAAACAAAAGATCTTTAATGATGATTGGTGGTCCACAATGAGGGAAGAAATTGCTAGTTTTATTATTAACATTTTAAAAAGTTAATTTGTTCATGCTTATAACTTGTAAATTATTCTCATTCTTTGTAATAGCATTCACTCTTTGTCATTTGAGTTCTAAATTCTTAATTTTTTTTTTAAATTTTAATTTTTGTAACTTGTTTGCATTTGTAGATATATTTGCTCCTTTATCAAACTTGCTAGGAAACTTATGTGATATGCTAATATAGACTCTCCTAGACTTAGAGAGATTTATAAGGCATTTGATAGCATGCTTGGGAAAATGAAGCAAGCCATTTATAGCAAGGATCCTACTTTGGAATTTTATGAGGAGCATATTAGGTTCATTATGACACAATGTGGAACACTGCGAGCACCTTACTTCATATGGCAGCCAATGATTTAAATCCCAAATGGTATATAGTTAGGTCTGGAAGATTGCTTGCATCTCATGATGAAAAGGTGAAGAAGGTCTGAGGAAGGCCCTTCGAAAAATGTAGTTTTCTATTCTTCATACACAGTGGCTAGCCTTTGTCGATTTCTTTGGTCCAACCTTCAACAAACCAATGGAAAGAACGGATACAATCATACAACTATATTAGCTCAAGTAGACCTTGTTGGATTTTTGATGTGGCATAGCAAGGATGCACCAAAGTTGAGGATACTTGCCACTCGCCTCCTTCACAAATTGCAATTACTTTACTGTAGAGAGGAATTGGTCCACATATAACTTCATCTAGTCAATTAGAAGGAACAACCTTACCTCTAAATGGTCAGAGATGTTGATGGCCGTACATAGTGCCTTGCTGCTACAGGATCAACATACCCTTGAGTATCATTAGACTCCAACCTCACATTGGGATGTTGATCCTAAAGATGCTATAGAGGTTGATGAGGAGGAGGCACATGAGGAATTGTCTGGGGTTCCATTGGATGAGGCAGCCCCTCATAGTGACAATGATTCGGATTTGAACTTAGAGTTTGATGCAAACCTATTGAGGCAGATGCTAATTAGGGACAGCTATATATTTTCTATGTTTTTGTCATTTTGTAGTTGATGTTTGCTCATCTATTTGATAAAATTAATACTTGAATTAATGATAGAAATAATAAAGCATACCAAATGGAGGAGTAAAAGTATATTTTTATTCACACATGAAGTTATTATAGAAGTAGACCAAAGATGGTAAGCCAAGGATGAGACTCTTTTCCTTGATGATGTTAAGGCCATTGGAAGCCCTTATGGTTTCCACAAGAACACAACCATCTATCAATTGACTCCTATAACTACCTAAAATCTAACAAACAATTAATACGTAGTCGGATACAATTATATTAACAAAACATAATGAGTAATTGTATGCTGTCTACAATGAAACTTGCAGCCTTTGAGTATTTTATTGTAATTCTTATATAATATATATGCACATTGACAATGAAAGCAATGAAAGCAATTTGTTTGTCGATTCACATGTGAAATCTCAATTCAAGGCTAATGTTATGTATTAAGGTTATATAATGTTTACGATGAATGCCATATCAATGTTATCATATGCATATTTAAAATTTCCTTACATTTTAAAATTTTCTTTTTCTTTTAATAGTTAGCTCTTGCCATCCCCTAAAAAATAGCCTAAAAAATTAATTGTAACCGAAATGTGTCCCCCCGTCCCCTGCTGTCCTTATCCGAAAAACTTGGGGGAGCATAGGTTTGTATATATTTAGCCACAAGTGGTCTGAATTAGACACTAACAATCATCATAAGCATTTACACATCTTTGCTTTACACTTTGTTATCTCCACAACTTGTGAAATGTGGGATTAAATCCCCTTTTAGCATCACCTTCAAAACTTATCTATCCTCTGCTTGGTGATCATCTATCCTTTGTTTGCCACAGATTGCTAGAAACAAGTCATGATGAAAAAACCACCAACAAGACTTACTAGTGGTCAACAAACTGCCAAGTAGGCTGGTATTGGTCAATTTCACATCTAGGAGCCTGCAGCTTATGTCTCATTAGAGATACCTTATGCTTAGAAGAGATTTCTATTTAAACTCTTTATCTTTTTTGACTGCCTGAGGTATATGGCTAAACCCACACTATGCTTTTGCCTCTGTCTCCAAATCTCTTCTTGTGTTGCTACCCAAGAATGTATATTCATTTCTTGTTGTTTTCGTTGTTTAGGTTACTTAGTGTCACTCATCGCTTGGAAATGGTACACTACTGCCTATGTGTGGTTTTGAACCAACTGCTTGTTGCTTAGCTGGTTTATCAACTCAACCTCACTGAGAATGGACTTGTGTGCCGCTGGGATGGTAACCTCTGCTGCCTTGTTGGAATGATGGCACCTCTGAATGAAGACTCTTTTGCTTATTTTGGATTTTTTATACGTAACAAAATTTTAAGTGGTTCTTGGAAATGATTAACCAATAGCTTCCATGTCTTCCCTTTTGAAAAACCCTAATTTGTTGATGGTTTAGACTTGGAATATGAGTTTGGCTTTGTTGTTGGGACGTAGAGATCTTTGGCCATTGCTCTTTCATTGCCTTTTACTTGCCATTCAACAATTTCATTATTTTTATACAGCTTGCCATGCTTTCTCTTTCTTGGCTTTTTTTTTTTTTGAACTTTTTGTTCACTGCTTTAAATTTTGTCATTTTACAGAACCTTTCCTTTGCCTGTGACCTTTTATGTTGACTATACCATTGAGATCTCCACTGAAGGACTTCAAAACATGAACTGGTCATAACCACAAAGAGTCTTTGTTAGATATCTCTCTCACTTCAATGGATCCATCCTCAGTCTTTGAAATGAAGGAACATGCATTTGGTTACCCTTTCCTTGCTGAGCATTCATTCATCATTAAGTGCCATTTCCTTTCCCTTTCCTGAGCGAGTTGTATGTTTTTCTATGAAGCTTTTTGTGTTGTCATTTGCGGTCTTAGAAATGATAATTTCTTTGGCAATCTGATTGTGTACAAAATTTCTGCTCTCTTCCACCAAATGATGGACAACCAAAATTTCCTTTTCTTGTATTGACAACTTGACGGCAAGGTTCATCAGTTTGTCCATACTATCTAGACCAAAGGAAGAACCTCTTAAGTTTCCCTTGAACCAACCAATCAAATTCAGCTTTTACTGTCTGATTATTTTCCATGAATGTGTGAGAAATAGAAGAACCAAATGTATTGCTACCTTGTCCTACAGTCTATAGTTTTTTGATAATTTAATTGCCATAACTGTAGGTACCAAATTTCTATGACCAATTGATATACCACCATCCATTTTGGAAGAATATTCTCTTTTGGATCAGCAAGGACTTGCAATCTGACTAGCTCCTTGGTGCCCAAAGATGCAGTAGATCCCAAGTGACTAACAACATTTGTACAAGATGCAATCTCAGTAGTCACAATACCACCTAATTTTGTTATTCATTCTTATGCTTCCTTAATGTTCTGCAGTAGCTCATACAAATCATCAAGTTATCTCAACTCTCTATAAAAAAACTGGCCAGTCTACTACTGAGTACCCCTACCACATGAGACCAAACCATCTTATTGCTTCCTTGAAATGCAATTCTCAACTCTATGTGCGATGGTGATCTAAATTTGGCCATAGAATTGACCAAATGTGCAGTACAAACTCTTAGTTATTCATTCTTCGCCTTGAGGGCTACCTTTTTTTCTCCATCTATTGAGACCCTTTCTTTGACATTATTTGTTGCAAATATTCATATCATGTTTTTTTTTTGAGAAAATAAGAAAGAGTGATTGTAATCATGAGATGGTGATGCAAAAGGAAAAGATGTATCTTTTGGTTGGGATTGAGGAATAGAGGACCTAGAATGGATGGGAGGATGAATGGGTGTAGGAACCTAAAAAACTAGAGTAGACTTAAAATGCACTTGTTGGAGGGATCTCATAGTTTTCTTTGTAACCAACTTGATTTTGCTGGTTTTGGGGGAACTATTTACCTCACAAGAGTCCTTCAATTTCTTCCTTCTTTTATCTTCTTCCCCAACATTACCACTTGCATTTTCATCTGTCCTTTGTAATGATAGACTGCCCTGAAGTCTGCACCCCAAGATTCTTTGTTAGTTTTCAAATACTTAGTCAAATTACATTCACTTGGATAGATTTATGACTTAGAGAAAACATGACTTGGATTATGACTTCCTTTTACTCGCTTTCATATATGACTTTGATAAATGTGTCAACATGTCCTTAAGAATGATGATCTTACTG
Source organism: Sequoia sempervirens (assembly GCA_007258455.2). Taxonomy (NCBI): domain Eukaryota; kingdom Viridiplantae; phylum Streptophyta; class Pinopsida; order Cupressales; family Cupressaceae; genus Sequoia; species Sequoia sempervirens. The sequence continues at coordinate 289,251 of VDFB02330866.1, forward strand.
TTAGAGTAATCATGCATTAGCTAATAATTAATTCATCCTTAATTGATTATTAGTCTAATTTATTCTCATGCACTTAAGCTAAACATAGGAATGCTTTTATTAGTTAAGCTTATATTAGATCATTGTCTCATCTCACGTGATGCTGACACTTGTAATAATCTGATTACTTTCTCATTTAGGGTTTTGCTCTTATAAGCACTCAACCATCATTGCAATTATTAGCTCGAGCTTTCATATCTTCTTGATAGTCCCTTGTTTATGTAGCTTTTTCTTGTTGAAGAATATTGCATATATTGTTTGTAGATCTCTTGCATGGAAGGTGTATTTGTTTGTTGTTTGATTCTGTGGCTCGTGGATTTGTGCTTGTTTCACAATTCTAACATGGTATCAGAGCTCTTATACCATGTTAGAGTTTCCAATAAACTCCATAAAACCAAGATCACCTGCAAAACCTGGATTGGCCTTCTACAAGGAGAAAAAACAAAGATGCAAGAGCAATTTGCAAAAGATGTGCAAATAATAATATTGGGAATAATGAATTACATAAGATAACTTGCTTTTATAGAGCAAGATGAAAACCCTAAAAGGAAAACCTAATTAAGACTTAAGTAAACTTAATAAAGTGTAATTAAATATTTAATTACACCAACACCCCCCCTTAAGTGCAACTTAGGGAGAATAAAAAACATGCAAATAATGCAAGGATGGGTCCATGAAAGCATGAATGGGTCTCAACTACAAGGCCATGTTAGGTATCCATGTACATATGCAATACAAAAGAACTAGAGAATGCAACCAAGTGATGAAAGATGGAGGACTCCAAAAGACCCCCCAAGTACACCATCCATCACATAGATACATAAGAAATTCCCCCCCATAAGGGGGAACGATATGATGAAAGAATTTGGAAGCTATGTGTATCTTGATGCCGATGTCGAACTGTGACTAAAACTAATCCATAGGAGCAAGTACCATGAAATTCTGGAACATTAACCATAAAATGAATGGCCCTCAAATTGAGATGTGACCCAATGAGAATCTGATGCGAATTAGGATCATTAACTATAGGCTCTCAATCTGAGACATGAACTGATGCGAACTGAAATGTGTCAAGTTATGAGCAAGATTGTGGCCAAAAGAAACTACAAAATCTAGATACAATTCATGCGAGTTGTCATCAATATGAAGATGGGATCAAAGTGCATGCCATGTGACTGCATTCTAATCAAATTATTATGCAAGAATCCCCCCCGATGGAAATTTATTGAAGTTCATTTATTACAATACCCCAAAATTGTAAAAGAACACGCAGTTTTCAAAGAGAAAATGAAAACATAAAGCATGCAAAAAGGAAAGATTGCATGCAAGGATTAATGTTCACATCTGCCTCCATAAAAAAAATTGACCTCAGATCTACGTAGAGGACGAAATCAGCTCTCTGACGATATAAGTTTTCGAAAAACGGACACCATATGCTCAAGTTATAATTTTTGAAAAAAGGGTAAATTTTGCTAGCCGACAATGTAGACCGACCCTTTTGATTTGATTTCTGAAAATTTTACTTGTTGCATGCAAAAACTAATGGATACCCAAATAGTATTTTGGTGCTGCGAACAAAACCCATAAAGTGTTTTTGAATCCAAAAAGTAGAACATGCGATTTGGTAAAAATCAAAAACTTCACTTGCAAGGAAAATAGCCACAATTTTGACAGCCGTTTCTGCAAGTTTTGCTCACTATCTGCAAAATCTAGCATATACCCAAATGGTATTTCGTGATTTTAAACAAAACCCAAAAATTATTTTTTTCTCAAAAATACACTAACAAAAAGATATTAGACGTTTTTGATCCAAAATGCACCAAAAATTTGCTCAAGGTTGATCCCTTGAGGATGCCCAAAAAAAACTCTTTGATTGAATTTCTCCCAGATCTGAGAAGAGGCTTGCAGATGAGAGCTCTGATACCATGTTAGAGTTTCCAATAAACTCCATAAAACCAACACCAAATATCAAAGGTAGAATTTTTACATTTCACATCTATATGCAACAAATCAAAAGATGGATCCAATGAAACATTTGAAGAGGACTTGAATGTGAAAAGTTTTGTAGAGGTGTAACATAAGCTAAGCTAAGAAATAGGGAAGAGAATCCTCATGCCATGATGTGGCATAGAAACTTCCTAAACATTAATTATGAAATAGATGATTAATAGTCACTCAGTATAATAGTAATTACCTTGATATCCTCATCAGTAAACTCTTTTTTGTTCTGAATGTTGTCTTCCAAACATCTTTAGGATGGATGAGAAGTGAGAACTAAATTTCAAGTTGATCTTGGTGAAGTGTTCTGGTCCTTAGAGCTAGTAAGAACACCATCAATGCATGGTAGTGGATTCTTATTTTTCACCTTCATCTTTTTGAGTCTACTATGGACATGTGTCGATATGTCAAGATGATGGCTTTGGTGCTACATTGTCTAGCATTGATTTGCAATTCTGCCTACATGACAAAGTGAGATTGCAGACCATCATATCTTTGCTTGCATACCTCGTAACATCATACACTATGTCTCTGTGTTTCCTATTACATGTAGATGTGTATGCTTGCAATGGAGAGATAAGAGAGTATATAATCTTTCACATGTAATCTCAATAATCTTAGACAGTGGATCTTTTGAGGATAAATGAATCTATTTCAATATTTAATGTGATTATAACACAACATTATAGAATATGATTAACCTATCAATTGGTTAAGTGTATTTTTATTGTTCAAAGAAACATGAAGTGTTTATTACTACCAGGTTTTTCCTTTTCCTATACAGTATTTTTGTCACAGAGTTTGTCACTTTACCAAACTGCATTAAAGTGTTTATTACCATAATGCTTTTATTAGCAATTTTATCCGAGAAAAATCTGCCCAATACTCCTATATCATTTTCTAATTACAAAAGTAAATAAAATATAATGATTTAACATGTAGTCTTTTATGACATGGAGTGAGAATGGACAAGAAATATGGTTGTATTTAAGGGTGCATGATTTATTAAGTTTTACAATACGTTGGGATAAATTTATTTGTTTCTCCACTGTGAAGAGTGTAATTACTTTCATAAATTATTGAAGTTTCCTGGTATTCTTCAGTCATCCAAGATGACACTGCATCTATTTTCTTTGGTAAAGAAAGTATTTTCTAGTCAATGTTATGTTTTATTTTAGAGCCAAGTCACCCAACTCAAAGTTACTGTTTACCATTGATTTAAGTTCTGACATTGGATATGTTTTGTGTAGGGTGTTTGCAGCCATACTATCAACTGCTTATTTGGGATGTTTGTATGGTCTATATGTGCCAGATTGGGAATTTGAATTACCAATGATAAATTTTTATGGTACTCCATCAAATGCTGGTTCTGAAATGGCTATGGTAAGCTTTGCTTCTCATTCTTTACACTTGAGTATGATTGGTGTTTTGAGAGAATATTCTTGCATATCCTTCCGTAATATTTTTTTTCTCTCTCTTGCTTGTTAAATAGTAAAAGTAATTGTATGACAAGCTGCCAGATAACATTGAGCTATATATAGTTAATGATATAGGCCAAGCTTGTTCTATATTGCATGGGGTTGTTCCATGATCTAAGAAGAAAAATATCTGACTATCAATTCCATGGAAGAGTTGGAACACAAGCTGTGGTTTTTGAAGGAAAAGGCTCTCATTTACTGCTTCATGGTAGCCTCTCTTGGTACTCAAAGACTTAGGCTTTGGGTCAGTAGAGTTGGAGGCCAGCTGGATCTATTGACACACTAATGATACCAAAGGGCCACTTCATAGAAATATTCTCTTGAAAACATGAAAAGGACCAAGCTTTTCACAAAGGCCTCTTGTTCATGAAAAATCAGGCCTCTTCATGAAACTGCAGTCCTATCTTCTATGGTATTAAAGATATATCAAGTTTGGTTCCATTGCTGGGTTAGGTCCATTATACTACCCCTTCTCTCACAAGAATCCTCCTTGGGAAAATAGGCAATGACATCCAGGATTACATTACAAATTTCAAACTAATCAAGCATCTAGGAACTCTACATTAAGCCAAAATGTGTCAACATAGACTTGGAAAAGCCCCTGTCAGATATATTACTGCTGGAAATGGGTAGTCCATAGATTATGAGTGCATTCCTTTTTGCTGCCAGATCTTCTATAAACACTATCATTTTGCTAGGGCTTTCTCCAACCCAATTATGATAGGAACACCCAGCAAAATCACAATAGGTAAGGGGAAGGACTTGTTAGCATTTTAATTTGCATCTTTACTCCTTACCTCATTAGGACTTCAGAGTTTCCAATGCTATAATTGCTCTTTGCCAAACCTTGATCCTCCACATGCCATTGTCAGGAAGTTGGACTTCTCTTTGACATACCTCCCCTTCAAACCCAATGTTAGAAATGAAAATGAACACTTTATATGGAAATTTGAATTCATCTGTAAAAATGATCTTAACTAGTATATAACCAAATGGAGATTGCATGAAATTAAATTAGCAAGACAAGAAAAATATGAATAGATGGAAAAACACATAACATAGTGTTTATGTGGAGAAACCTTTTTGGGAAAAAACTTTACCAAGAAAAGAGGCCCACATTTGTATTATCTTCAAAATAGAGATTACATACAATATTTCCTTTCTCCTCTATAGTCTTCAATCCTTTAGCATCTATATAAATAGAAATTTCTTACTTGTGTAAGAATCCTTGTTCTCCCAAATATAAAATTCTTTGCAACTGCTGATCTGATTTTTTGTGTTTTGAAGTTTTCGAAATATTTACCAAGAAATGCATAAAATTGCAAAGCAAATGCAAAGAGAGAAATGCTGAAAACTAAAATATCAAATGATCAACTTTGATTATTTAGTGCTTTGAATTTACAATAAGATGGATCATACTCAAATTTATCAACTTCTGATCTGCAAATGTTTATCCTTTGAAACCCTTGAGAAATCCTTTAATGAAGCACAATGTTGACTCCTGGATGAAGCCAATCTCATAGGCAATCCTTCGGAAGATCTTTCACAACCTCAGGTATGCGAATCAATGAGAGTTTTCGTTCCCAATGATCAAGAGTTGTAGAAATTGCAGAAACCCTAGGTTTCCTCTTCTCCACAACAAAACACTTCAAAACCAAATATCAAAATCCTAGATGAATGAATAATAGCTTTGGTTGATACTTTTATAATTTCTCCAAGAAGAGGTCGATCCTCTAGAAGCTTCTTTTTAATCATTTAAAATAATATTAAATGTGCACTTTATAACTTTATAAAAAATATTTCCTCAAAGTAGGCACCCATTTAATTAACCACTTAATGTACTTTGAGTCCTTAAATGGCCCCCTTTAGACATAAAGTTATAATATAACTTTATAATATGCTTTTAATGATTAATTATTATTAAAGTCACCTTTAATAATAATTAAATGATATAATTTGCACATTAAACCTTATTTCGCCAGGCCAACAAAAAACTGGGATCAACACTGCTTCCTCAACACGTCCAGGTGACTTGCTATAAATAGTAACGCTGGACTCCATGGACCTGATGATTTACTATAAATAGTAAGTGTGTGAAACTAAGTCCTAAATCACCAAACGAATGCCAATCCTGAACCAATCTGAGCTTTGGAGAAGAAAACACTCAGATAACTGCCAAACAGGACCCTTTAACCATCTGCATTAGCCTACGAGGGTCAGCTAATAGGCTAAACCGACAAGGAATTGGAACAAGCTAAGAAGGGGACATTACAACTTGCTAATTGCATTGCCTTACTACAACCTTAAGCGTTGCTTATATAGCATTTTTACCCCCTAAATGAGGCATCCAAGTTTGTTATCGTATCTCAGTGCCCCTCCTTGAATAAAACAAACATTAATGATAAGATAATGTAGGTTGCAACCAAATTACTAACCTACCTAATTTAGGTACCTGGTTGTTGTTAGTTACTAGGTGGTTATTGTTTTTAACCACAAGATGTTTTATCTTTAATAATGGCCACACAAGGAGATAAAACAACTTCTTCGAAAGTTGGGTGTTTGAAACTACCATAACATCGAAGATTCTCTTCTATTAAATAGTAACTCATTGTCGGCAAATAAATAGTTACCAACCCTTGGTAAAAATTAATTACCATACCAGTGAAACCTTGATGGTAAAAATAATTATTGCTAATGGTGAATCCCTTATCCCTTATGAATAACTTACAAACAATATTATGAGTAATTAAATACATAGGATTTACAAGGTTGATGGCATTTTACTCTTAACATTGAGACCCTTAGTTGAAGGCATGAGTTGTGAGGAATCCTCGACGTCCAAACTCTAGCACTCTTCTTTTCATTGTTTATCTCCACCTACCACCTTGCACGTTGAGTGTGTGATTAATGCACCTACTGATGAGGCGACTGTCCAAGGGATTCCACCTAGTATAGAGACTTGACCTAATCTTTCAAGAATGAATACACATTGACCTCCAAAGGGGCACACCACGAGTATGCCTTCCATTGCAATTAATGTGGTGGTTAGGGTTTGGAACCCAAAGGGGTTCCTTACCGTAATTGCTGAGGATAGTTGTAGATCATAGGGAACCCTCATCCATACCTCCCAAGCACATTTCCACACAAGTACAACATTTTCAATGTGATTCAAAAGGAAACAATGCTCAATAGGTATAGGATGCCTATCTTGCATGCTAGCTTTAGAATGGAGATCATTGTGCAGTTTGCAATGTTTTTTTTTGGGTGTCTTAAGGTTGCAAAGATGACATTGAATGTAGAAACCCTAGTTTCCCCGTTTTCTGAATCTGACTGTTTTTCTGAGTGTTTTGTGTATTTTTGGTTTTTTTTGACGTTTTTGAGCATAAATGCAATAATGCGATTTTGAAAGAAATTGAAAATAAATTCTATAAAATTTATTCAACTCTGGAAACAATAGTATCTAATGCAAATACTGATGCCAGTCTATTAATTTATCTTCTGAGACGATTACAATAAAGATCCAATGACATGCAATCTAAAAAGCAATGATTTTTATTAAAGAACCTGGTATTAGCAGCAAACTGGAAATAACCAGATCTGGTACGGCTGCACTAAATGAACCCTTCTCCCTCTGTCTAATGCTTGCAGAATGATCCAGACACTGAGGCGCCTCCCAGAATGAAGATAGAGAACCAGAGTGAAAGGCGTTTTGCACAAGATGTGAGTACGGCCTGAAGATGAAGTACGGCCTGCAGCAAAGGTACGGCCCTGTCACAGCAGCAAGTACAATGGTACGGCCTCTTGGAAACAAGTCCAGACTCCAATATAATATGCGCCTTGATGAAGAATGATTACTAGATGAAAAACCTAATAAAAACTTTGAAGGTAAAAGATCTCTGAATGCTCTGTAATTTCTTCTGGATGAAGAAATTCCTCTGCCTGGCAATAAATCAGATGATATTTCACACCCTCTAAATCGCTTTCACTGGAGATGGCTCGTTCCCCAATGCTCTGAGACTGAAACCCCTTGGCTTCCGTGCTCTTGACGAAACTTGGTAAATTTTCAATAAACAAAAACATAATGGCTCGAATTTCCAAGCAAAAACCCTTTATCCTTTGAAAAGTGCGAATTCCTTAAAAATAGGGATTATTAAAAGAATTCGACTTCTCTTGTTTAATTAATTCAATAGTCTCTGACCAAATTTTTATAATAAAATATAATCGTCAAATGGCCCCTTCCATGATGGGCGAACCCCTCAGCTAAAATCACTTAAGTCATAATATTAAAATATTACAACTTTATATTATAACTCCAATTAATTAATATTTAATTAATTCAATTAAATATTAATATCTCTCTCAATATTCACCCGATGCACGAGCCGTCTGAAGCTGACGAATAAAGAAGTGATTCTGAATGTAATCAATCCATACTGCTAAAAATAGCAGGGGTCCCTCGCTGAGTGCCAGAAACTGCTAAAAATAGCAACTCAGGCTAGAAGTGTCCGAATGAGCCCGAACGAAAGCCAACTGATCAAATACTGACAACTGAAGCTGAGCCAAGCTCCATCAAGACCCTCTATCCACCCCATCAGCCTACGAGGGTCGCATAATAGGCTAATCCTGTGCTCTGAGAGATGTCAACTAGAAGGGGACATGACATTGAAGGATCATCATAAAAACCCACAAACAACCCCTAACTAGAAATCACAATGAGCACTTGTTGTTTAGGAATCCAAATCTAAGGACAAAAACCTATGGGTCTATGGAGATCAAAAGATGAAAGCCCAATAGATCTCACGTTGGAGGATGGAAACCTTCCAGCTAAAGCAGCAGCCTTACCTAGAGGTTGTGTTTGAGCTTTAATTGTGTTATGATTTGTAGGTTGCCTTGGGAGTAAGCCATTGTATTTCTGGTTGTATTGTAGTTGTGCAATTAATGTTTCGATTATTAGGGCATATTGTTGTAGTTTCTATTGCGGTTGCTGCCATAGTCACGTTTGTAAAGGGATTTTAATCCTATTTAGTGTAAATGAAGGGTTTTGCAATTTCGTCTTGTTTGTGAACTTGATTTGTAAATCTAAGTATTCCTATGAATGCAAAATTATGACTAAATTTGGTCTAACTACTTCTTGTGTGATATATTTCAAGCTGTCATCTTTTCATTTGGGAACCCAACCTATGATATTAGGGTTTGTTGTTATTTGTATAAACATAAGGTGTATTTTTTGGATTTGTTAGAGTGTAGGACTCGATTAGGGCTCATCATTTTAGGATTAAATAATGAAGTCTGAAGCATAATCTTGAGTTATTAAAGCTATTGTGTAAACATTAATTTAATCTAGGTTTTTTTGAAGGATTCTAGTTAAGTTTTTAAGCCAAAAAGCTAAATCGCCAAAATATTTGTAGTCATATTGAGCACTGTTGTACCCAAACCAAATTTTTTGCTTCATCAAGTCATTTTGCATAAAATAGTTTAAAACCTTGCTAAAATGATGTAAAGTACAGTTTTTGGGCAATATCAAGCATGGAGTTTTATCAGTATTTTGTCAGTCAAAGGCAGTTCTATTGATCAGAACCTGAATCAGAGACTCAGAATGAAGCATTTCATAATGGAGGAGCATTTCACAGCGGTACTTATACTTTTTATGGTCATTTCAATGATCAAGATGAAGATTCCAGTGGTCAGTTTTTGAAGATTTCTCAAGGAAAAGCAGAGTTGCACACTTGTAGCCTAGGGGTGCCCTTCTTTTTGAAGGCCTAGATTTTGTGATAAATGCTCATAAATACAGTCAATCTCTTCAGAATTAGTCTACCTATCCGATGAGCTATTCAGCAAAGCTATCCGAGACTCGTAACTCCAGCAATTGGCGACAGATGTTGAAGTTTCCAAAGTTCCAGATTGCAGAAGTTTGTTCTTTTCCAGCTTTTGCACGCCTATAGCTTAAGGGCGCCCTTCTTAAAGGGGTGTTGGATCTTGGTATTTTTGGTGGTTGATGCACTCAATCTCTTCACGACTAGTCTGCCTGTCCGACGAGTTATCAAATGCAGTCATCCGAGTACCAGAGCTCCGACAGTCAACATCAGAAGATGAGCTTATAAAGAGATTTCACATCCTTGAGCTTCTTCATTGCTTTTCCAGTGCACCTGTAGCTCAGGGGCGCTTTCCAAAATGACCTCTGGAATGATCCAGTTTGCTAATGAGGTCTTCCTGACATCAGTGCTACTCCAGTCCAGCTTCGCGATGCACCAAGTTGCCTGTTAATTCGACATTCTGACAAATCGTGGCAGACATTCTACCAGGCACGTAATTTCACGGGTGGACTGGCATAAAATTTTCATTGTATTTCTGTAGGCCAGGGGCACCTAGCTTTTAGGCCTGTCAGATGAGGTTGTTCGTTTTCGAAGTCTTCATGAGACTTGTGCACAATTACTCTAGCTATCCAACGAGCCTAGCCATCAGCCTTCGGGATTTGGCAAACGCTCATACGTGCGAGGTCTTTGTAAAATGCTGAAAGGTGAAGACATCCGGAAAATGGCCGAGTATGGAGCATATATTTTAAATATAAAACGCACTTGTATTTTTGAGGTCTTAGAAGCAGTTTTCTTGCTTTGTCGCCTATAGAGACTTCTCTCGGGGGTCCTTCTGGCTGCTCATTAAGACAGACGATGCTTGAATCGGGTCATCCTAGCTCCAGATATCAGAAGTCAAAGTAGGGCATCTGGTTGAAAGTTGCACTTTCGTCAAAATGGTGTCAGTGCACCTGCAGCTCAAGGGCGCTTTTACTTTTCAGGCCCTTAATGCACTTTTCAGATGCCGTGCGTATATCCGTTGGATGCGGAATGCTTCTAGGCATGCAGTGAGCTTGGTTGCCTGTTAGTAGGGTTCACCGTTCATTGTCGGTAGCTGTTTAAAGCGTCATATGGCAGTTTGGAGAAATGGTTAAGTCTGGCACCTGTAAATGAATTTAATCAATGGCGTCTAATTTTTTGAGGTGTTAAATGATGGATTTTGCAGTGATGACTCCTAGCAGACATCTCTTCCTTGCTCTGCAGGCTTCGCGAAAAATACACCAGTTCAATCTCAGCATCATCTGGTCACTCAGAAATCAGTGTCGAAGATGGCTAGTCGTAACTTTGTAGTCAGCTACAAAGTAGGAAGTTAATAAAAAGTGTAATATCTTGAGCAAATGGACGCCTATGAGGTCAAATGATGAATTTTCGGAATCAGTGAAGTTCGCCGGTGAATCTCAAAGCTTCATTCGGTTTGTCAACTGAAGTTAAATAATATTTAATATTTATTTTGCATATTTTGGCATTAAAATGGCGAATTTCTAAAATTGGCGCCTTTTGCAAATTGCATAATGAATATTTTATTATTATTTAAATTCGAACTTCAAGATAGTGGCAGTTTAACTGGAGGGGGTCCAATCAGAAGCCTTCTATTTTGGTTAAGGTTTTAAATCTTGCAGTGAACAATATGGTGCGAATTTTCTCTTTATTTAAGCATGGCGCCATTATTAAACAATCATTCAGCTTCAAGAAAGTTCGTATTTCTTCAGAGCAAAGGCGAATTTTCAAGGCAAAGGTGAATTTATCATTAGCAATCAAGGGCGATTTCCTTAAATCATTCTTTTTGCAGGTTTTAGTACACTTTCATCAACAAGTTTGAAGAACAGGGGCGATTTTCACAGAAGAAAGAGCATATAAAAAACGTCTTTTTCCTCCTTGATTCTCAAATTTCTCTCAAAATACAATTCGCATGTTCCTGAAATTGGCAAATTTGATAAGTCTAAATATCTGGATCATTTCTATATAGCTTCTCGAATTAAAATCGTGTGCTTGATTTTTCAGGAATTTTTAACTCCAGAACATTCGTTCTCGAGTTTCTAATTTTCTCAACTGAAAAACTCTTTGCATGGTCGAGTAGAAGTCAGATTTTCGCATTTCTGACATTCTGGGTTGTCTTAGAATCTTTCTCTGGACAAAACCCATATCTCAGAATTTTTCGTGAAAATTGCTCTCCGATAGGCTATTTTTAGTTTTCCAGAATAGTTGTCAGAACATAGCCGTGTTTACAGTCAACAGGCGAGTTTTTCAGAGTACAGTTCACACAGACTGAATTCAAGACCAAATCGGTCTTAATTCATGATTTCTTTAGAAAAGCTGAGACCAATTTGTGTCAAGTGCATTCGAAGGGTTGACAGGCGTGGTCACTCAAGTTCATATGGTTGCATGCCTCGTATGGCCGATTTCCTTCTAAAGCCAGTTTAGAGGGTTGATACTGTTGGAATTTTGCGTGTGCAGCAAGTTCATTTGCATTTATCACAACCAGGGTGTGCGCAGTCAAACTTTGCAGTTTCGTCATGCATCACTCTTCCATTAAGGAAAAGCATCAGAGACATCAAGCTACAAAAGAGATAATGGCCATCACTTCAGTTACGGAGCCGCCAAAGTTACCAGTCAGTGAAATGCTAGTTTGAGTGTGCAAAGATTGCCAAGATTGCTCAAAGTTGCTGACAAACAATGAATTGTGACGACCTTTAGTTGCTGATGCAGTCAACAACCTCGTGGAGGGGTTACTTGCTCGAGATCACGACGTGACTTCAGTTCCCACCTCTCAGAATAGACATTACACACAGGAGTTAAACTTGGCGTTACTTTCTCAAGTTAACTCGTTGTCACATCTCATGCATATCTATTCTGAGATCAGCTTTATTTACTTGGAGTTTTATTTAGGGTTTACGTTAATTGATGGTAGTGTTCTAGTTAACATGCTTTCAATAAGGACGTGCATGCTTGCACAATTGTCCATTTTTAGATTAGATGTTTCGGTTAACTGATGGTAGTTTTCCAGTTAACTGTATAGTTTCCTTTATTAGGGTTTAGCAATAAATCTTGCATGCATTGCAAGACTGTAGTTGACTCAAGGTGATTTTAGGGTTCCCTACACCTTTCAATGTCTATAAATAAGAGTTTTTGCTCATTTGTACATAACTTTTGCGTGATAGCATACATGCTGTGCCTACCTTGCCTGTAGTATCGCTATTATTGTATCTGTTCATGAGTATTTATTATGATAATGAATTGTTATGCCACTCGGGTTTCATGCAGTTATTATGGTGAATTCTTGCTTTAGTTAGATATAGTGGCTAGTCGATCATAGATTGTATGCGTGTCTCGCCAATGCAATTTATTATCCTAGTTGGCTATGCTTGATGTTATGTGTTCAATAAACTCGTTCAGATTGAGCTGATAGATGTGCCACCTTGCCTTCAAGTTGAGAATCTGTTCTTGGTTATCGTGTGATGTGTGTGGAATAAACTTATTCAAATTGAGCCGATAGTTGTGCCACCTTGCCTTCAAAGCTGAGAATTTGTATTTAGTGTATCGTATATTGTTGTTTCCAATAAGCCTATTCAGACAAACAGATAGTTGTGCCACCTTGCCTTCACGTTGTGAGTCTGTACCCAGCTTATCGTATATTTGTCGTTTCCAATAAACTTCTTCCCAGCCAAGCAAATAGTTGTGCCCACCTTGCCTTCATGTTGTGAAACTGTACCCGAAGTTTATCGTATTAGAACATTCCTGCTCCGTTTCCTCATGCTCTTTTTTCTTGAGGAAACTGGATAGATTTAAAGTAGTTAGCTTAGTTGTAGTTAATGATCTGCGAAACCAGAAAATCCTTAGTTGCAACGTTCTTGGTTTCCTTAACCTTGTGCCTCTTCTAGCTGAGAACAAAAAGATAGGACTTAGATTACTTTTCTTTTCCACGCATTCCAGCACTATGAGGGAGCTTCCCCCCTAATTTGAAGAGCACTCAATACGTAGTGTGCATAGCTGTCCGTACAAACCTGTACTCCAGAGGTGTTAGTTTTTACGCCAACAAGCACAAACATTACAAGATACTCTGAAACCCTAAAGTGTATGGGAAATTCCTATTTTGTAAATTAAGTGTGTTGTACCCCAAATTAAAATTTTTGCTACACTTGTGCATTTTGCAGAAATGAGTAAAAGTCTTGTCAAAATTGTCAAAAAAGGTCAAAATTGGGGTTTGCATGTCTTGCATGAGGGTCAAAAACTCGAAATTTTCAAAATCTAACGATCTGGGTTTGCTCAGAGCGACCAAGTCTACAAAACCCAGATCTCAGTTTTTGGCCCTAAATTTTAGGAAAATTTCTATTTTTAGAAACTTTCTAAAAATAGAACTTTTTATGGGTTTTTTGGGTTTCTTTCGAAATTGATGCTGGAAATTTTTTCTAAAAATAGAAAGTTTGGATTCTAGGGTTCAAACTAATTTTGATTGGTCAAAAATACTTCATCAGGCTGGTGCAGTCAGAATTGTCAAAAGATCAATTTTGCCCTAGTGGGTCTATTTTGCTTTTTTAGGAGCTCCAAGGCCATTAATGGAGGTCAGTCAGCTGCCAGGTGTCAGATTCAAACATTCAAGCACTGAACAAAAAATGAGAAATGATGAACGTGCACGTAGAATGAAGAATGGAGAAAGGGAGTTGTGAAAGTTGGAAAATGCAAAATTTTGGCCAAGTCTAGAAACTTCAGGCGCCCCAGCTCAGTCTAGGTGCCTAGATGCTCGTGCCTTAGAAAAATTTTCATCTCCAGCAAGCAAGGCAAAGGCAAGCACGTCGAACAAAGGAGAAAGTTGAAAATTGCAAAATAAAAACTAAGTCTACAAGCCATGGGCGACCCAGAAGGAGATAGGCACCCAACTTTTCAAAAGATCAAATGATGAAATTAGTGTTTGTGCTCCCAGTCAAAGTTGCTCAGAATATTCTCAACTCTGCAGTGAATCCATCAACACGGTCACTTGATCAATCAGTCATCCAAAATTCAAGATCAAACAGAGAGGTCTCAACCAAGAAGCAGAATGCAAATCATGAAATCATCAAAAAATATTCTAAGTCTAGAAAACTTGGGCGCCCTAAGTGAAGATAGGCACCCAGGGTTTTGGAGGCCCAAATCCAGCAATTAGGGTTTGCAAATATGCTCAATCTCTTTAGAATTCTGCCAGCTTCACAATGAATATCTTGGCATGATCACCGAATACGTCAGCTGCTAGCAAACTCAGAATGAACAGAAGGCATAACATGAGGTCTCAAGCTTTAAGGTGAAAAAAGACTAAAAATGGCTTTGAAGATCTTGGGCACCCCAGAAGGAGATAGGCGCCTAATCTTTTGGGGCATCAAATAGATGAATTTGCAGTTTCAGTCTCCATGTCTTCTCCAGTCTTGACTAGGCTTTCCAACGCAATTGTCAATAGGTCCATCGGAGTTGACAACATCAGATATCACCGATTGATCGGAGGGGTAAAACCATGAAAAATGTTAGAAGTCAAAAGCAAAATGAAAAATCTCAAAAAATAAACTAACGGTGATCGGAGGGGTAAAACCATGAAAAATGTTAGAAGTCAAAAGCAAAATAAAAAATCTCAAAAAATAAACTAACTCTGGAAGAGTTGGCCACCCCAGGTAGCTAGGGGCGCCCAAGCTTTTGAGGCCCCAAATTCAATTTTCAGAGGATGTAGCCTCTAGAGAACCCCCTTTAGAATTCATCAGGCTATCCAACGAGCCCATCCAGCAGTTTGTCGGGCTCCTAAATCATCCAGAATTGCAAAATCATCAAAAGATCAAGGGAAGCAAGCAAAACATGAAAAACATAAAAATGGCTAACACTGGTAAGCTTGGGCACCCTAGGTAGCCAGGGGCACCCAACATTTTGAGGGGTCAGATGAAGTTTTTATGAAAAGTTGCTTCCAAACAAACTTAGTCAGATTCGCTCAGGCTTCGTGATGGATCATTCTGCCAGATCATGGGATTCACCGAGCATCCATAAATCAAAGTTAAACCGGGGTCAAAACACAAGCAAAAGTTGGAATTTCATGAAAATGGATAAGTCCTCCAATGGTGGCGCCCAAGTTCTCATGCCTTAGACAAATTTTTGAAATTTTCAAAATTTCAAGAAGAAGAAAAGACGTCCAAGTTCGATGCACAAGCTCAGGATAGGCTTCGAAGGATTTAAAGCAGGGTTACCCGGGGACGCGTCCCCCCCCCAAAAAAACCCCCGTCCCGGGTACTGGGGGACGGCAAGGGGACGACAGGGGACCGTCCCCCTTTTTGCAAATTTTTTAGGAAACGTCCCCGAAACGGGGGGACGGCAAGGGGACGGCAGGGGATGGCTAACCAGTCCCGGGGACGGCCAGGGGACTTGGGGACGGCCAAGGGACAGGGGACGGAGACGGCCAGGGGACTTGGGGACAACTAGGGGACAACTAGGAGACTTGGGGATGGCCAGAGGACTTCTAGGAGTCCCTTGGCTGTCCTTGGGACAGTTAGCCATCCTAGAAGTCCCCTGGCCGTCCTTTGGATGGTCAACCGTGCCCCGCATCAAAGCATGGTCAAAACAAAACATAAAACACATTTTCATAGCAAGGGAGTGTGAACTTAATTATGTCCACCTATTAAATAAATTGGTGCCACTACTTGTCTTGAAACTTTAGATAAGTGTAACTGATACAATTATTCAAGAATCAATATTGGTTTATGTACTGAGGTGCCAAGATGAATTCCAGTGAATAACCCAACACTCGGTGCTTGTTCTCAATGCTACTGTGCCTCATAAATAAGTCTCACAGGTCTTACTCTATTGTGAAGATGATACATAGCGGGCCTTGGGACATCTGATCATGCAAAACAATAACATGGTAACTGTGCAGATTATTTGCCTAATGCAACTCACTATCATTCTCAGAAGGCTGCACTCCCTTGTTCCAGTTATCAATAAACAAAAAAATTATCATCAAAGTATCTGTTTTCTTAGTTTAAAATCAAGTTTTCCATTGAATAAATTCTAACTTATTCATTAAGATCAATGCATACCCAATAAACCATAGCAACTTGAACACAAATGTTATATGTGAATGTTTTCTAATGTATATTATGCATGCCTTATCCATGTTATCTATTGAACATTTAAAATTTCCCTATATTTTTATATAGCCGTCCCCTGCCGTCCCTAAATTTGGCCTCAAAAATCGGAAACTTGGGGACTTGTCCCGCTGTCCCCTACCGTCCCTGTCCCAGAAACTTGGGGTAGCCTTGATTTAAAGCAAAAGAAAGCAGATTTTCTCAACCTCAACTTATTTAAGACGTCTTTTCCTTTCATTTCTCATAATTTTTGCAGGTGGTGTCCAAGGAAGAGAAGAACAAACATAAAATTTTTCTTCAATTCAAGATTCGAGAGCCAAAACTTAGTGCTTTTTCACAATTCATTATATTTTCCAGATCAACATATAGAGAGGCTTCTTTTCTCATGCTTTTTTTTTCCAGAGCATCAATTTTCTGGAGGAGGTCAAAATTTTCAATTTTCAGCAATCTGGGTCATATCAGTTCTTGGTTTTGAACAACTTTGAAGAATTTTTCAAATTTCAAAAACTTGCTTTTCCCTTGCATGTCTAAGAAATCTTCAATATTTTTGAAATTTGATCAACTGGGTCTACCAAGAACGTGATTCTGCACTAAACCCAGCTCTTAGCTTTTTTGTGAATTCTAGGGTTTGTTGCTTTTTCAACCAGCCTTCAGTATTTCTCAAATCTGACGACTTGGGTCCTCTTGAAACGAAGTTCTCAACAAAACCCAGGTCTCAACTTTTTTGTCAAAATATTTCAGAAATTAGGATTTGCTATTTTTTCAGTCAACACTCAAAAATTTCAAAAACGGATGATTGGGTCTTTTTACAGCAAAATTCTTTACAAAACCCGTATCTCAGAATTTTTTTGAAAAAATTTGTCCGTTTGAAGAAGAAAAACCAGCAAGCTAAATTTAGAAAGTGTGCAAAACTTGTCTGAATATAGTCAAGTTTATAGTTAATCTTCAAGTTTTTTTAGTATGGAGTACACTCCCATCGAATTCAAGACCAAATCAGTGCTATATCATGACTTTATCAAAACAGCTGAAATTGACTTGCATCATATCAAACCAATGTTCAATTTGCATGCTTTGAAAGACACGGGTAATGTTGCAATCAGGCACCTTGGTCACTCTGGACTACTTGCAGCAGCATCAATCCCTATTTCAGTGCAAAGTCTAGAGTTTTTAATTGCTTGCATCAAGCAATACAATCCTGCAACACGGGAGATTCAATCAGTAGACGGGAGAATGATTTTGAAATATTCCGAGCCAAATTTTTTCGATTTTTTACAATTTCAAATTACAAGCACCCGTTAAGGTTAGATGATAAACCAAAACGTACTGAAGCAACTCTAACCAGTATGTACACCAGGATCCCGATGTGGGCAAGGTGTGAGCATTGGTCAGAGGATCTGAATCAAACTGCTTATGCAAAAAGCAACTCTAACCAAGAATGGCGCCGATGATGGCGAGCATATGGTCAGAGGATCTTCTACTCTAAATACTGAAAGGGAACTCAACGTCAAGTATGTGCTACCCAATCCAATGCGGAGTGAGGGGCGACCATATGACGGAGTGATTACAATAACAATGCTTGAAAGAGAAATGCTGAAAGCTGAAAACACTCAACACCCAGAATGTGCTTGCTAACCCAAAATGGGAGAGTAGCTACCATAGGGCGGAGATTTATCTATTACAACAAGAACTGAAGGAAGAATAAGTATTACAATAACGATGAGCAATAATAAGAACAACTGGTCAGTACTACTGCCAGCTTACAAAGATGTCATTGCCTGCAATATCAAGACTTAAGATGCTCTTTCAAATGATGTATTCAACAAGGAAGCTTCTGCAAAGTATACAATGAAATCTCAACACCAACCAGATAAGGAAGATGCAGATTTCTTAAACTGTCATACAAATCTGCACTTTTTGTCATAAAACCAGCAACCTATGAATTTACTCATATGCTCATAACTCTCTCATGTCTCACCCAAATGATCTCAAATCTGATGCAATAGACCCTCAAAATGATGGCGCCTAACTTAGTAATAAGAAATGACATCTAAAAATGGTTATTAATTACTGACACGAATCCCAATGCACTCTAGAAAGTTCGGCCTTCAAGGAATGACGGATTTGCATTATAAAATCATAAGCTTCGTATTAAAATCTGCAAATATTCATGAAGGGGCGCCCTTACCAATAAGATGCAATGACACAATACCCAGAACGAGATTATTTTTGTTTTCTGATTTACAAATGAAAACACGGATCTGCTGTAGCTTAAAATGCAAAATGCTGAAACCCACTAATATGCAAAACAGATCTAATAATGCACAAGCTAGAACAATGCTCAAAACTAAATGCAAACTCACAAATCTATCTTAAATCACCACTAGTCGCTGTCTTTCAAGCGAGAAGCAATGCCCAAGCTAGGAGGCCTTCATTCCTCGAAGCAATCCCAAAGCCAATCCGGCAGCATAACATTCCTGTAGATAAAAGATGATGAAATGATGCTCAAGTCTCCTTTTTATAAGTTTCGGTTGACTTCACGAAACCCTAAAATCCAACTCAATGACAAACCCCTAGCTCTTTCTTCAAGATGGCGTCCTTTTCCCTTTTAGCTCAATATTCATATTTTAATTAAAATCAACACCTTGATAAATGCGCCCATATTAACTTGCTTTGACTTTGGAAAATTCATCAAAAATTAAATATATCCTTAATGATGGTGCCACCCTTCAAGTCCACCTTTTAAAATAACATTAAGTCATTTGACTAGGCCAAGGTGATAAAATAACATTTAAATTATAATGTTATTTTTTTAGTGAAATGAGCTCATCTCTCCAAAACTGCATTCTGAAGCCCAAAACTGAATACGCCACTTGAGTCAACTGAAGGGAAAAGTCAACTGCCTGAGACTAACCTGTTTACTGCCAAAAATAGAATTTACTAAAAATAGTAAATTCCTGGAAATGCTCAGAAAGCCGAGATGAACATACCACTGCGAAGCTCTCTGAAAACCCAGAAAGAATCCGCCATTGAATCCACTAACTCTGAGCAAGGACATCCTTAAAAATAGGAAACCCTAATTTTACCTTTTGACTAGCCTACGGGTCTCCGGAATAGGCCAATGGTCATCTGAGAAGATCATGCTCGAGAAGGGGACATTACAGATTTGCAGCCTAAAGCTAGACATGATTGAAAAATGCTTCTCAATACCACCTTGGTCAAGAAGTGTTGTCATCTCCAGAGAAGAATGTGGAAGGGTGTGGGACATGCACAAGGAGAAATACAACAAGAAAGTTGCACATAAGTGGATGAAAGAAAAACATAAAACTTTTCCAAAGAACATCGGACGTGGAGAATTCAAGGATGAGATTGCAATAATGATCACCCTACTCAACAGAATCACTGCTCAAGTAGATGCCACAAAATTTCAGCCTTGGATGTTCTATGTTATATCTCATATCATGAAGAAAACATAATTCTATGATTGGCCAACCTTAATCAGCGATAGTCTTCACCAACAAATAACTGAATACTTCCAAATTCATGAGTTCCACATGATCTCCTACCTTGTCTACCTAGTAGCCTTCCAAGGCAAATTTAGAGGGTTGAATACTGTGGGGACTTTGGATGTACAACATGTTTACAATCATTACCCTCAGCTGGAGTTTTTAGAATCATCACATCACTACAAAAGGGTAAATGAGGCTTTCTTGATGCATACGGTGCGAGACTTAGATAATGAGTTGCACATATGTATTTCATCAACTGCTAGGGTAGCAATGGCGGAGTGGGCAGATTGGTTCATTTAGTTTCCTACCTTCACCTACATAAGAGTTTACGGCTTCTCTAGTGCTCCACTCATGTTGTTGAGGTATCCATCAGATGAAGTGGTTTTCATGGAATTCCTAAGGCAAGTATATGATATCCACACTTTCTTGTGGAATCGAAAGAAGCCCGCCGTCAGTTTTCCATTTGAGTTGGGAATTTACAGATGTAGATCATCAACGGATGCCAAGTCCATGGGTGATGAGTTGGCTAAACTTGGTCTCAAGCCATACAACGAGAGACGATCATATGACCCTCATGGTGTCTTCGCATCCCGACTTGGTCAAAATTATGCTCATGTGTCCGCACTTGAAGATTTTTGGGCCAATTGCAGAGATGAGTTCAAGGTACGGAGGCGCAGTTACAACAGACTTACTCTCCATCAAATGAAAGATTGCTTGTCAGAGGATATTGAGGGATTATCTGATGATGATGGAGATATACTTCTTCCAATGTACACTCGAAATCAAATTGAACAACAGCCTCTTCCACAGGTCAATTGGGCCAACAAAGAAAGCATCTTGGTGGAAGAAAGGACCAGCTAAGTCATTGAGCACAGTAAGATTTTCTTAGTCTTCAAGAGGAAGAAATCCATTCCAATAGCAAAGCCGCCAAGAATATAGTCATCTCTTCCCTCTTCTTCTAGAGCACAACCAAAGATGAAGGCAATAAGTCAGCCTCAAGAAGGTGTAAAGGGCAGCAGATCAACAAAGAACGTAAGGAGAAGGTTGGACTTTTCAAATATAATCATACAAGAGCAGCCAACAGTCGAAGTAGAAGTTCCTCCAGAAGAGCCTGTGCCTCAAAAAGAAACAAAAGATGTACCTTTGACACATGACTCTCCACCATCACCAAGGTCTTCACCAATTCACATTGATTCAGAAGATGAGGAAGTAGGAGAAGTTGCAGCTGAACCTCCCATGGAAGCTAGTAGAGATACCATATCTTGGCTTGAGAGCTCCTTGGGAAGGAAGAGAAGGAGACCTATATATCAGCTCAACTTTGATGATCTTGACAACATTTACCAAGAGGCACCTAAAAAGAAAGCAAAGAAACAAGTTCACTTTGAAAAGAACACAAATGGTGAGATGATTATGGAGACCACTACACCTCCAAAAGATAGAAATATTGATGAAGTGGAGGTAGATGATTTTGTCATGGTTAAGGCCAATCTTGGTAAAAGCACTAGGCACACGAATGTAAGTTTGTTCAAAGTTGCAGCTGAGAATCTTCAAGAAAGAGTGCTTAAAGATGGAGAAGATAAGGCAGCCCTCAAGACTGAATTCCGACAACTCAGGTTATATATTTCTAATCTTGTTCATGGCACTTCACATACTATTCAGTTGCTGCCTCAGGTTCTAGGGACACCAACTGATCAACAACAGTTGAGGCAATTGGTGATATATGGAAAGCAAACACGGGAATGGATTGAAGAGTTCATCACCAGAGGCAGAGATGTTCTTGCACGGCTATATCAACTAAGGTATAATGCTCATGACTTACGCCAAGGGATTCAAGGATTTGAACAGTTGATAGCAGATGTGAAACCAAGGCACAAGATCATCATGGCAGATTTGGATACAACATATGGCTCAATGGTTTCAAGAGAACACAAGAGGAAACTCCTTGCATGGAAAGAACGTCACCTCTTCAAGGTGAGAACCTACGAAAGGATATCTGAAGAGTTAGGTGCATACAAACAAAGGGTGATTGATGCTCTCCAGTTCATAAATGAATTTGTTTTAGGAATCCTTTGTCGATATTGTCATGATGATGGCTCTTACATTGAACTTGCTAAAGTACAAGGTGAGTTCCAAAATGTTGTTCGTGGCAACGATGGCAGTGATCCTGTTGTTGGGAAGATGAGTTAGATTTCCATGATGTCAGCAAGGTTCGAGAAAGCAGCCAATGAGGTCGAAGATTTTTTGAGATCAATTGCAGAAGGAGAAGAAATCCTAGAAAAGTGGAACTTTGCTATAGATAGTATTGATGCTCCTGATAAAGATACAGTTTCTCGCTTTTTAGCATATGTGGTGGAGATTTAAAGCAACAATCATCTAGAAGCTTTCTTCCAGCTTTCTTTCTATTCTTGTCTCAATTCTTATCCACTATTTGAAGAAGAGAAAGAAAACAAGTTGTAATAGTTGGCATTTCCTTGTTTTTATGCTTGCATAGGTGCATAGATGTTTATCTTGTTTAATTTTAGAAATAAAGTTTGCATGTTAGCAAGTCTTGGTTGTAAAAGCAAGGAGATTTTAGGGTTCCCTACTCCTCTGCTTGTGTATAAATAAGGGCAGCCTTGCCCATTATTTTCTTAACCCTGCTTGTGATAACAAATTGCTGAGCCTATTTTGCTTGCAAGTTATTGTTTAGTTTCAGTTCACTTAGTGTAAGAACAAGTTTGCAAGTCTCTTGTTGTACCCAAAACCAAAATTTTTGCTTCACTAAGGCATTTTGCTTAATTGAGTCTTAATCTTGTTAAAGTGATGACAGAATGTCGTTTTTGGGGTTTTTAAATATGGAGTTAGTATTAGTGTCATGTCAGTCTGTTGCTGAAGGAATTTAAGAAAAATGAAAATCTGAACGGAAATCACCAAAATTTTCTTTCTCTGGAGAAGGGAGCACATTCTCAAATGGGCACCCTATCTTTTAGGGGCTCAGATCCTGTTTCTAGGGTTTGTCACCCAGCCATTCTTTGTCCGTGAATACGTCAGCCTTTCGGCAGCGGAGCTATTAAACTCGTTGAATCCGGTTCGCTTTTGAGCAAGGTGCTACGGAAGATATAGCGCAAAATGAGAGGAAAGTCAAAATTGGCTAACGCTGGAAAAAAAGAGCAGCTTTTGAGAAAGGCGCCCATCTTTTTGAGGTGTAAAATGAAGGTTTTTGACTAAATGCCACCTAAGATGTTTATCTCACATTTGTTCAAGCTTTGCGACGCATCCGTTAGTGGGTGAATCTGAGTTGCATAAGTGCCTGAACCAAAGGTCAAACATAGGGTCAAATCTTAGTCAAACATCGAGGAAAGCAAAGAGCATTTTGGGAAAGGTTTCTGCTTTTCAAGCCTTTTAATGCTTTCTTCGATGATACCGTATATTCACTGTGTCCGCAGCTACGCCAGCCTTCCGCTGCTCGCCTCTCGCCGGGCCAGGAGATGCCTCAACAGCTTTGCAAAATGAGGTTTTGTGATATTCTAGCCAGTTACAGAAGTCAAAATTTGACCAAGTCTAGGATGAAAAGAGCAACTTTTGAAAAAGGCGCCCTAGTTTTTCACCCCTTAGATGTTTTCTTGGGAAATGTGCCTTTGCAGCTGTTGTGCAGAATGAAGTCAGCTCCGCAGCGAACCTGAGATCCAGTCCTGAAAGTTGATAAAACAGAAGTTATGAAGGATTTATTTTTCCCTTCGTACAAAGTACAAAAGTCAAAATTTGACTAAGTCTGAGGAAAAGCGCAGCTTTTGAAAAAGGCGCTTGGATTTTTGAGTCTTTAGATGTCAGTTTTATGATGTGTAGTCTCAAGATATCTTTTGATCAGTTTTTACTCAGCTTTGCAATGCACCTGTCAGCCAGTCAATCGGAGAAGTCAGTCAACTGGTGTCAAAGGATGAACAGAGGTCCCGGCAGAGGTTTTTAGCTTAAATTTTCATGAAATTTGGCTTAGTCTGGAATTCGCTTGAGAGTTCAAAGTTGAATTTTCGAAAGTGAGTTGAATGGACGCCTTAACTGGAGTTCTGACTGCAGTTAGACTAAACGTTTTCTGGGTTGTCATCTTTAGTTCATATGTTGGCATGTGGAGTGATCTTTCAGTTTGCATGTCGAGTTAACTAGTTTGCATGTTCAGTTAACTATCTTGCATGTTGAGTTAACTTGATTGCATGTCCACTTAACTGAAGATTATCAGTGAATGTCAACTGGAGTTCACATGCATGGCGATTTTGGTTGCAATTGTGAAGTTTTAGTGAAGATGGCGCTTCATTGAGTGTCAACTGAAGTTCTAAAAGGGCCGCCATATTATGATGAAGCATAATTTAGTGAAGTATGGCGCATGAAGTTGTTAACTTCAGTCATCAAAAGGGTCGCCATATTTAGGTTTTATTGATTAAAGCATGTGAAGTTGGCGCATTTCTTGAAGGTCAACTGAAGATTGAAAAGGGTCCCTATTTTTAGAATATTTATTACATGAATATGGCGAATTCTTATGACTAACTTCACTTATCAAAAGGGTCGCTATTTTTAGTAATGATTATTGCATGGAGATGGTGAATTTCTTATCTCAATCAACATTGTTAACTTTAGTTATCTAAAGGGTCGCCTTAGGTTAAATTTGTGAATCCAAAGCAAATGTGAAGGATGGTGAACTTGATAAGATTGTTAACTGAAGTCAAAATTGCATGATGAGTTGAACTGAAGATTTGAAAGGCAAACCCTAAAGCATGATGATTTATTTAGCATATCTCAGTTCCAGTTAACTAAAATGGGGTCCAATTAGAAGCCAAGCGCACTTTTCAAGCATTCCTTGCTTAGTGCGAATTTTCAATTATGAAATTCTATATATTTCAGCAATGGCGTCCATTTATTTCATCATCTTTTGCTCTGAAGCTCATATTCTTCTTGAGCGACCAGCAAGCTAAAGGTGATTCAGGTGTCCGAATTCAGTGTTCTTCGAAGCAACGAGTTCAGATTGTTCGGAGGAAGAAGATTCTAGACTTTATTTTCACTTTGCATGCAGGTTTTATCAAATTCCAGAGAAGAGGTTGGCAGATTTTTCAGAAGCAGACAAGCAAAACTTTCTATCTTCTGTCTTATTTCTTCTATTTCTCACCTTAGGTACTTTCTTCGCATGTCAAAGAAATTCAACTCATATTCAGAATCTGATTATCAGGGTTCGCATATTTCAGTGTTTGCAGCAAGACCCACGTCTTAGATTTTTTCGAGAAAATCGCCCCTTGCCTTCATTCTGAAGCTCTGTGCCTTTTTTCCGAGAATCTCTTTGCATGTGGGCTTGAAACACATTTTTTCGAAAATCTAGCTATCTGGGTTTGTTCAGAATTCAGTTGTGCACAAAACCCATGTTCCAGAAAAACTTCGAAAATTTCTTCCGTCAGAGGCTATTTTTAGCTTTGTCCAGAGGTTTTCAGAAAGTTCTCCAAATATATTCGACTTTATAGTCAAAAGTCATCATTTTCAAAATGCAGTTCAATCTCATTGATTACAAGGTGAAATCAGTTCTTACACATAATTTCATCAAAACGTCAGATACAGACCTAAATCATGTTTATCCAGTGGTTAATCTGAGCAGTTTGGAAGGTGTTAGCAGCAATTCGTTGAGGAATCTTGAGCGTTCTGGGTTGCTGGCGGCGGCATCCATTCCTGTTACTATTTTCGATCTTGAGTTCGTACTTGCTTGCATTAAGCATTATGACTCGTCTTCACGACAAATCAGATCAGCAGATGGGAGGGTTGTTTGTAGTCTCAATCCGAAGGACATAGAGAAATGTTTTGCTATTCCTCCTCGTTCAGATAACTTCACTGTGGTTCTTGAGGCTTGTGAGAAGATATGGAATGCTGATCAGCAACGTTTGCAGAGGAAAGTTGCTCAGAAATGGTTGACAGTTCAGAAGACTAATTTGCCTAAGAAGGTTGGTCGCGGTGAATTCAAAGAGGAAGTTGCTGTTTTGATAACTTTACTTAACCGAGTTACTGGTCAATCAGATGCTAGCACTTTTCGTCCATGGATGTTCTACCTGATTACCAGAGTTCTTGATGGTACAGAGCGTTTTGATTGGGCTATGCTGATTAGTGATTGCTTACATCAGCAAATTACTAACTTTCTCAAGTATCATGAGTTTCATATGATATCCTACTTGGTTTACTTGGTTGCTTTTCAAGGTAGCTACAGGTTTCTTAAAACCAATGGCACTCTCGGTGTTCAGCGTGTTCATGAGTATTATCCTCAGTTGGAGTTTTCTCAATCCGAGCAGGATTTCCGAGCAGTGAATGATCACTTTTCCATGAGAACAGTAAGAGATCTTGATGACGAGATGCACATTCGCATTTCTGCTGAGGCCAAATCAGCGATGGAGACTTGGGCGGATTGGTTTATCCAGTTCCCTACTTTTACATACATCCGCGTTTATGGATATGTTGGAGAGCCCCTGATGTTACCGAGATACCCTTCAGATAAGCTCATTTTTATGGAGTTCCTCAGACAGATGCAGCATGTCCATTTCTTTCTTCGTAGTCGTCATAAGACTGCGGCTAATTTTCCATTCACATTGGGAATTTTCACATGCGATGCAGCGACAGATGCCAGGTTTATGTCTACTGAGATAGAAAGGTTTAAACTCAAGACTTATACTGAGAGGCGTTCCTATGATCCTCTCGGTCATTATGCAGATCGGTTAGAGCGAAGGATTGCACATGCGCCAGCACTTGAAGACTTCTGGGCTAATTGTGAAGATGAATTCGAGGTTCGTCGTCGTCACTACTGTAGACTCACTATTGGTCAGCTCTCTGATTACCTATCAGAAGATGTTGATGGTCTATCGGATGATGATGGAGAAGTTCTACTCAATTCATATGTCAAGGATCAAGTTGCTCGGCAGCCACTTCGCTCACCTGATTGGTATGCCAAGGAAAATATTTCTATTGAAGAGGTTTCCAGATCAGTTATCAAGACTAGTAAGTTGTTCTTGGAGAGCAAACGTACACGGAAGTCAGTTCCTGTAGCAGTGCCGCCAAAGGATTTCTCTTCGTTGCCTTCTACTTCTAGAGCAAGACCCAGAGTCAAAGCCATTATAATACCTCCTGAAGGGGTTAAACTCAGTGGAAACACAGGGAAAAGAGCTACTGGTAAGAGGAAGCAGAAACAAGTTGAGAATGTTCCTGAGGTTCCGGTAGAGACAGTTATTCAGGCCGAGCCTCATGTTTCACCTCCTAGTTCACCTCATGTACAGCCTATTGACATAAGTTCTGAGCCCGAGACACCAATTCAAGCTGGATCGGAGACACCTGAACCACCACAGGTTGATACATCAGGGACAGTCTCTCCGCGAATTGAGAATATTGTTCAGTCTTGTTGGCTCGAGAAGTCTTTAGGGAGACAGAGGCGTGAACCTTCATATAACCTTGACTTATCTGAGTTCGGTGAACCTTATCAGAGAAGGTCAAACAAGAAGATCAAGAAACAGGTGCACATTGAGAAGACTCCAGAATCAGAAATCGTTATTGAAGTTGCAGTTCCTCCAGAGGGTAAAAGCTTAGATGAAGTCGAAGTTGGTGACTTTACATTCACTAAGGCTAATCTTGGCAGGACTACATGAGAGACAGATGTATCTCTTCTTAAGATTGTTACCAATAATCTTGAAGAGCGTATCACCAAAGATGGAGAAGATAAGGCATTACTTAAAGCTGAAATTGGTCAACTTCGTCGATACATTTCTGATCTTGTTCATGGGAATTCGAGTAGAACACCTGTTCTTCCTCAGCATACACCTGCAGAACAACAAAAATTGGATCAGTTGGTTAGTCATGGCAGACTCTTGGACAACTGGATTGATAGTTTAGTTGCTGCTGGTAAAACTCTTCTTGCAGATTTGTATCAGTTGAGGGGTGATGCACATAAACTCCGTCAGGGTGTTCAGTCGCTTGAGATTGCAGTTGCAGAGAACTTGGCAAAGGATCATGTTCTGGTATCTCAGTTATCAGTTGCATATGATGCCTTGGAGATTGTTGAGGACCAAGACAAAGTTTTTATTTGGAGAGAGCAGCACCTTCTCAGAACAGAAATATGTGAGAAGATCTCTACTAAATTGTTTTCACTCAAGGATGATGTGGTTGGAGTACTTGCACTGGTCAGTGGCTTCGTTGTTCAGATTCCGTGTCATTATCTTCCGGAAGATGGCACGTATGTTGAGTTGGACAAAGTTCAAGCAGAGTTCGAGAAGCTGATTCGTGACAGCCTTGAAGGTGAACCTATGGCGCCCAAATTAGAAAATATTTCAGTGATTGCAGCCAGTTTCAGAAAGGCGACTGAAGAATGTAAAGATGGTATGCACACAATTACGGAAAGTGGCAGAGAACTGAAGAAGCAGACTGTTGTTTTGAGTAGCGTTAAAGTGCCAGATGACAGAGAGATCGATGAGTTCTTGGTCGAAGTGTTAGATCGAGTTGACATGGAGTGATTCAAGAAGTTGGAACCTACAGTTAATTTCGAGGGTTGAGTCATGAGTAGCAGTTAACTCGACTTTCAGTCTTGAGTTTACTTGCTGATCTAATGCATGCTTATCTCATCCTTGGAATTATCAACACGGGAGTTAGGGTTAGGTTTACGTGTGCTTTAACTGTAAGGTAGTGTCCTCGCTAATCCTTTTGCTTTTTGGGCCAAGGACCTGCATGCTTGCACATGACCATTTAGTTATTTGTACCAGCTTAATCGATGGTAACTTTCCGCTAATCAGATAGTTTACTTCATTAGGGTTTAATAATTAATCTTGCATGTGCATTTGCTAGATCAGAGTTAACACAAGGTGATTTTAGGGTTACCTACACCTTGGTGTATATAAATAAGAGCTTTTGCTCATTTGTAATTAACTTTGCTTGAGAGAGAAATATATGTCATACCACCTTGCCCCCACATGCTCTTTGGTGCATTTTGTTCATGCTTTGTTATTACGGGGCGACCGAAATATGCCACATATTTCATGCACTGTGGGATAGTGGATTCTTCCATAGTTTGATGACCGTCTTTGTGAATCCCATTTGCCATTATTGATCGCTGCGAGTGCCACATTAGTTTCCTTTCAGATTGTATCGATAAAACTGTTTTAGAAGCTCCATCGTTATGACTGGTTATGCCATTATTAATTTCATATGTTATCATGGTGGAATTTAATCTGTTTTATTAATAAACTTGTTCCCATTGGAGATAATAGTTATGCCACCTTGCCTTCAAGTAGAGAATCTCACGCGCTTATCGCCTCGATAGTCATAACCTTGCTCTGTTTTCTCATGCTCTGTTTTCTTGAGGGAACTGGATAGAATTTAAGTTATTAAGTTTAGTTGTAGTTAGTGAATCTGCGAAACCAGAGAAAACTCAGCTGCAACGTATTAGTTTTCAAGAAAGCCTTGTACCTCTACAGCTGAAACAAAAAGACAGGATTTAGCTTAGTTTATTTCCATTTGCAAGTACTTTTGTAAAGCACAACGAGGGAGCTTCCCCTCCTAATTTGAAGAGCACTCATTGCGTAGTGTACATAGGCTGTTCGTAGTAACTCTTACTCCAGAGGTGTTAGTTGTTACGCCAACATCTCTTTTAGCTACAAGTTCTTGTTCAGTGCATGTGTCTTGTGTCAATGTATTCTGGTTTGATGGCTAAACTGTAAGCCTATTTTGCTACAATCCTGCTGTCCCAAAAGTGTAATCTTTTGTTCCTGAAATTTGAGAAAATAAAGTCTTGTGCCTGCTTTGCTGCCCTGATATAAAGTCTTAGATTTCCGTTTATTGTGTTATGCTTATATGATCTCCATTTCAGCTTGCATTGAAAGTAAGAAGATGTATGTTGGAAGAAAGTTTATCTAAGTATCTATATCAAGGAATCAAACCTTGTTCATTTCTAATTCTCATGCTCTGTGTTTACTTTAGTAATTAGAAACGTCATTAGAGTAGGCTTAGTTGCAGTTGAACTTCTAAAATAGAAAATCTTAGCTACGGCTCTTGAGTTTTATAACCTTGTGCTCTTAGTTGAACAAAAAGATAGGCAAATGAGTTTTAATTTACTTTCTTAAGCAACATCAGCAAAGAGGGAGCTTCCCCTCCTAATTCGAAGAGCAATTTATCTGTGCATAGCTATTCGTTTTTAATCCACATTCCAGAGGTGCGAATTGAAATGCCAACAAAGTGATAAAAGACTGTTGTAGAAACCCTTTGATGAATATCACAAAACTGCTGTGAATTTGTAATGTCCTTGGCAAATTCTGATCTATTTTCCCAATTTTCAGACCTTGGACATTTCGTCAAACCTATGCTCCACGGGGACGCGTCCCCTATGTTTTTATGCCGTTTCCTGTACCGGGTACGAAACAGGGACGTGGGGACGGCCAAGAAACGTCCCCTAGCCGTCCCCTTTTTCCCTCCAAGTACCCAGTACTTCCAGGGGACTTTTGGCAAAAGGCAGGGGACGTAAGGTACTTCTAGAAGTACTCGAAACTTCCCAACCATCCCTCATCTGTATTGGGTACTTCTAGAAGTACCCTACGGCCCAACAACAAAAAAACACATTTTTATAAAAAATTAAAGTTTTTATAAATGAAAAAAAGGCATGGGCAGGCCCACAAGGGACGCCCCATGCCACTTAACCTAATTTATGTCTTATATATGCCCTAAGATGAGAAAAAACAACTCATTTTTACATTTGGCTTGTGAAGTGAAGGAGAGCAAAAGAAGAGCAACTGAGTGAAGGATCGCCAGACTAGTCAGTATCGTCAAACTCCAGCCTTACGTTGGGATGTTAATCCCAAAGATACTATGCATATTGAGGAGAATGTACATGAGGGATTGGTTGGGGTTCCATTGGTTGAGGCAGATCCTTCTATTGACATGGACACTGACACTAACTTAGACTCAAGCTTTGATGGCGAGGGCGATGCTGATTTAGACCTACCTTCTGTTGATTAGGACCTTGGACAGCGATATATTTTCTTAGTTTTTTGTTTAGCATGTCATTTCATAGTTGAGACTTGGAGCCTTTGGGCATTTTGGTTATAATTATCAAACTTTTATATGATATGTGTGCACATTGATAATGAAAACATTTGAATTTTGTTAATTTGTTTGTTGATTCTCATGTGAAATCTCAATTCAAGTCTAATGATATGTATTAAGCTTATACAAATGTCTAGAATGAATGCTTTATCAATGTTATGCTATGAACATTTGAAATTTCTGTATATTTTAAAAAAATTCTCTATTTTTTTATCAGCCGTTCCCTGCCATCCCCTAAAAAATGTCCCAAGAGTACCCTCTCACCAAAAACTCGTCCCGCCGTACCGGGTACTCCTCGTCCCCGAAACCCCGTGGAGCATAGCGTCAAACAATTGGCATGTAAAGTTTGAACTTGCTGATTTTGTTTTCAGTTTGCTGTGATTTTTGTTTTTGATGTTTTCCAATGATGCAAATAGCTTGAAAATGAATGCTAAACAACTTTTAAGAAAATAGAAATGAAATGCAAGATGTTTTTGTATTTTCTCATGCATATAAATGATTTCTACTCCTGATACTGCTATCAGGATTCAACCGTGGAGTTTTACGAGTCTATTGGCGTTTAAATTCGCACCTCTAGAATTTGAAACGGACAGCTATGCACAGTAAAACTGCTCTTCAAATTAGGAGGGGAAGCTCCCTCTTGCTGATGGTGTTGAAAGAAAGTAAACTAAAAACTAAGTTTCCTATCTTTTTGATCAGCTAGAGCACAAGGTTTATAAAACACAAACGCCGCAGTTGAGATTTTCTAATTTAAGAATTTCAACTACGACTAACTTAAGCTAAAGATGTTTCTAACTTCTCAAGTAATACGCAGAGCAAGAGAAATTAGAAATGAACAAGGTTGATTCTCTGACAAAGTGCTTCAATAAACTCTTTCTCAACATACATCTACACACTTCAATGTAAGCTGAAATTAAGATCACAAAAGCATAACACATAACGGAAATCTGAAACATTATACCAAGGCAAAGGAGGCTCATGATTTTATTTCTCAAACTTCTGGAACAAAATCTACACTAAACACATGCACGGAACAAGAAATTGCAGCTAAAGAGGCTTGCAATCTTGTTCTTACACGATAGGAACAACAATTACAACAACTCTTTGTTGGCTAAAAGAGACTCAACAATTCGCTATCATAAAACAATTGAACAACACTGAATAACAAATAGAAGGCACTTAGGCTCAGTGTTTTGTTATCACTAGCATGGTTCTAACACAAAGTGAACTGACACTGAATAACAGCTTGCTGGCTAAAAGAGACTCAGCAATTTGCTATCACAATAACTGTAAAAAAAACTAATGAGCAAAGGCTCTTATTTATAGACAAGTAGAAGAGTAGGGAACCCTAAAATCTCCTTGCTTTTACAATCTAGGGCTTGCTCAGCAAGCAAGCTTTATTTCTAAATCTAGAAAGAAGATAACATCTAACACCTAAGAAAGCAAGAAAGCGGGAAATGCCAACTATTACAATTTATCTTCTTTCTCTTCTTCAAAGAATGGACAAGAATTGCTCCAAGAATAGAAAGAAAGTGGAAAGAAAGCTTCTAGATGAAAAGCACTTTAAAACTCAATCACATCCGCTAAAAAGCAGGAAACTGTGTCCCGATCGGGTGCATCTATTCCATCAATAGCAAAGTTGCGCTTTTCTGAGATTTCTTCACCTTGTGCAATTGATCTTAGAAAATCTTTGATATATTCAACTTCTTTATCAAATCTTGCTAATGTCGGCGGCTCTGCAACTAGAGTGATGACCTTTTACAATTATACCATCTTGCTTCAACATATCTTTTGCAATTTTTATGCTTCTAACACCTCTCTTGACTTCCAACAGAAGAGTATTGCACAACTCTTTTCCGATACCTGTCCTTTTGCTCATATCACACCTTTTCACGCTCTTCAGTTGAGATGATGAAGTTTTCTGTCCATGGTGGTATTGAAAAAGTACTTCTCCACCTCATCCGTTTAGATAATCATGATACAACACTTGTTTGGCTCTGAATTCCATGGGAGAGTACTGCATACTGAAACTTGAATTTTGACAGTAAACTCGACTATTCAGACAAGTTTTACACAACTTTCTAATTTTAGCTTGCCGATTTTTTGACCTCAAACGGACAAATTTTCTATTTTTTTCTGAGATATGGGTTTTGCTCAGAATTTCGTTGCAAGACAACCCAGATCGTCCATTTTTGAAAATTTTGAATTTTGCCTGAAAAAGCAGCAAACCCTAATTTCTTCAATTTTGAATTTTGTTCAGAATACAATTAGAAATGGACCCAGTTGATTTGATTTGAAAAACACTGAGGGCTGATCGAAAAAGCAGCCAACCCTAAAATCTGAAATTTTCTTGAAAAAGACTGTGATATGGGTTTTCTTCATAAAACTGTTTTAAGAGGACCCAGATGATCAAAAATTGATAACCCTGAAGATTTCACTGACATGCAAATAAAAAGCAGCTGCTGCAACTTGATGAATTTCTCCAAAAATTCTTCAGAAGAATGAGATGAAGAAACCTAGATGGCTGAAAATTGAAAATCTTGACCTTCTTCAAAAATTTGATCTTCTGGATGAAAAAGCATGATGTTGGCGTAAAAACTAACACCTCTGGAGTGCAGGTTTGTACGGACAGCTATGCACACTGCCTAATGAGTGCTCTTCAAATTAGGAGGGGAAGCTCCCTCGTAGTGCTGGAATGCGTGGAAAAGAAAAGTAATCTAAGTCCTATCTTTTTGTTCTCAGCTGGAAGAGGCACAAGGTTAAGAAAACCAAGAACGTTGCAGCTAAGGATTTTCTGTTTTCGTAGATCATTAACTACAACTAAGCTATCTACTTTAAATCTATCCAATTTCCTCAAGAAAACAGAGCATGAGGAAATGGAGCATTGACTATTTGACGCATAAAAATTTATAGATTCTCAATCAAGGCAGAAGTACATCTATCACCAATCTAAAACAAGTTTATTGGAACAACAATACGACAAACTAAGTAACGGATTTTCAACTTTGAAGGCAAGGTGGCACAACTATTAGTCTAACTGAATAAGTCATTGTTCACACATCACACGATAATCCAAAGATGCATTCTCTACTTAGAAGGCAAGGTGGCACACAACTATCATCCTCAACTGACAAGCTCCAACGTGGATAGTAAAATTTATGAACGATACAAAAAAGAGCAATATTGAGGCAAGGCATAGCATATATTTCTCTCTCAAAGTTAATAATTACAAATGAGCAAAAACTCTTACGAGGACATCGAAAGGTATAGGGGAAACCCTAAAATCACTGGAGTCAACTACAATCTGCAATGCAAGATTTATTACTAAACCCACAGTAGAACTATATTAACTGGAAAGTTACCATCGCTAACTCAAAACATCTAGTAACCTGAAGTGGACGATGTAAGCATGCACGCCCCATTTAAAGAAAGTTAATCCGACACTACCTTCGCTAACGAAACTCCTAACCCCAACTCATGTGAAGATAATCCCAAGGAAGAGATAGCATGTAAGAAAACAACAAGTGAACTCAAGACCGAAAGTTTCGAAAGTTAACCGTTGTTTTGACTCTAACTCGTAAAACTAACTCGTGATATTCGACCGGGATCATCAATGGTCAAGCATTCCCAAAAGCAACTCCAAACAATCTTGGAATATCCACCGCATTTCCCATCAATTAGTAACTCTCATGCCAGAATCGGAAGTGATCCCTATTCCTTTTGCAACTTAATACTTTTGATGCTTTTCTTGATTCCTCTCAACGAAAAAGTGTTGCATGCTGAAATCACGAAACTTGACCGCGAACACTCTGGTTGTGAGAAATACACAAGAACGCGGAATTCCAACGGTGTCCAACTTGCGTCTATGCTTGTCAAATTGTTTGAATCAACCCTTGGATGCACTTGATCTTCACAGTGTCGGGCTTGTTCGATGAAAACTTAAATTAAGACCGATTTGGTCTTGAATTCTATCTAGTTGAACTACCTTATGAAAAACTTTCCCGTTGACTGTGAACATGGCTATGTTCTAACAACTTTCTCTGGAAAGCTAAAATGGCTCCTAGTGAGGCTAAAAATAGCCTGTCGGAGGATAATTTTCTTTGAAAATTTTGAGACATGGGTTTTGTCTGGAAAATGATTCTAAGACAACCCACAATGTCAGAATTGTGAAAACATGTCGTTTAGCTAGACATGCAAAGATTCTTCAATCAAGAATTGAAGGGGGTTTTTAGAGCTTCATGGGGAAATCTTTCATGAGAAAATCTGGAACATGGGTTTTGTGCACAACAGAATTCTAAGCCAACCCAGATGATGCGATTTTCAAAATGATGTGATTTTGGCCCACATGCAAAGAAATCTTCAGAAAATAGCATAGAGCTTCAGAATGAAGGCTGTGGGGCAATTTTCTTGAAAAAATCTAAGACATGGGTTTTGCTGCAAATACTAAAGTATGCGAACCCAAATGATCAAACTCTGAAAATATGCTGAATTTCTTTGACATGCGAAGAAATCTAAGACAAGAAATAGAAGAAATAAGATAGAAGATAGAAGGTTTTGTTTGTTCTTCCTTTGTAGAATTCTCTTTCCTTAATCTTGGATTTTGATGTAACTTGCATGCAAATTGAAAATAAAATCTGGAATCACCTTCTCCTCAGCAATCTAAATCCAACGCTACGAAAAATATTGAAATCTGACACCTATAGCACTTTGAATCCTCAAATGCATGAAGAAATCGCCATTAATGAAACTCTTTGAAAAAGCACGACTTGCTTAAGAATGAAGAAATAAGGATGAATTTTTTGTTTAAATAAATAAATTTCATTTAAAATCCGTCGATCTTCTCAAACTCAAAGTGCACCTCTTAATTTGGTAGTTAACTGAGCCTCAAATTAGGGTGTATACTTAACTAAGCCTTCAAAATGAATGCCTAGAATGTGATTGGCTGTGAACTGAAGCTTAAAATGCATGAAAATGATGCTTTAATAGAGTGCCACTTTTAACTTTAGTTGAACTGTCATTCGTAAATCGGGCTAAACTTGTAATGCAAAACGCTTAACTTCATTATGCAAATTAGAATCAACATCCTTCAAGAACCAATACGTAAATGATGTGCACACCGCAGATGAAACTGAACTTCTAAAAATAGTAGTAACTCAAATGAACTTCAATATCTTCTGCGATGCAACCCAAAAAACGCGAATGAACCAAGTCTAACTCTAGTTAGAAGCACTCAGCTTAGCTTGTTTTGAAAAGTCAACTTTGACCTTTACATGCTTTTTCCAGACTATTAATTTGATGAAAATTTGATTGTAACCTTCAACAGCTTCGTTTCAAGACCATCTCGACAATTGGCCAGCTCCATTTGATCAATACTAGTGCATTGTAGGTAGAACAAAAATATCAAACACTTTGAGGATCAGCATCATAAACTAAGATCCGGCTCAAAAAATCCGCGTCTTTTCAAAAACTGTTTTTCATAGGTTCTTGTCAAATTCTTCATCTTCATTCCTACTTGGCGGAAAATCAATCCTCCATAACTGCTTACAAAGTTCTAGACTGTAATCGATCACCGCTAAGTCGACTTATCTCCACACAATACCCCAAGACAACATGCATTCAAATTCCAAATATCTCGAGGTTGAAAACAAGGGCTCTTTTCAAAAGGTGCTCTTTCATCCTGCAGAGCTATTTTCTCAATATTTTCATCTACTACAAACTGTGATTCTATTTATCTAATAAACTTTCAGAACTGACGAATTGGTGCAACGTGAAGCTGAAACCATTCCGCAAAACAACTGCAAAGGAACATTTCCCAAGAAAACATCATCTGAGAGGTGAAAAAGGAGGGCGCCTTTTTCAAAAGGTGCTCCTTTTTCTCCAGAGAGCCATTTCTGGAACTACCCAAAATATCATTGAAACTCTGACTGCGGGCAGCTAGGTTATCTTCTGATCTGACGGAGATAGGCAACGGATAGCTAGATGTAACACGAACAAACTGAATATCTGAGATCACCAAATAAAGGACATTAAAGGCCTCAAAAGCTCAAGCGCCTTTTTGAAAATGTGCTCTTTTGTTTTATTCACGACCTCAAAATCAAGATTCAACCTTGCATTTGTCTGCTCGCCCCGGCTTCTCAACAATTTAGATTGACGCGCAAAAGGGTGCAACGCGGAGCTGCACTGAGCGTGAAACAAACGTCGAAGGTGTCATTTGATCTAAAACCTCTGTTTAGGCCCTCAAAAAGATGGGCGCCCCTGGGATAGGCTGCTCGTTTTTGCTGCCGGTGTTAGTCATTTTCTCATTCTTCTCATTTTCCGCTGTATCTCCCATAACTCGAGCAAAACAGGTCCATTTGACAGGCTTGATAGCTCGTTGCGAAGCTGGCGAGATCCCAGACAAATGTCTACTGGAGGTGACAAACCTTAAAAATAGGATCTGGGCCCCTAAAATCAAGGGAGCCTTTTTCAAAAAGTGCTCTTTGCTCCAGAGTTAGAAAAATTTGACAATTTTCCTTCAAATTTTGGATTTTCTCAAAACTCTCTAGTATTAGACTGATATCAAATTGACATAAGCTCCATACTTAAAAAGCCCAAAAATAACCTTCTGACATCACTTTAACAAGGTTAAGACTAATATTTAGCAAAATGCCTTAGTGAAGCAAAAAAAAATGGTTTGGGTACAACACATGAAAAATCAAGGTCTTATGTTGCTGGTCTGAAAATTATTCTTGAAAATCAGCAACCTCGAGTTCTTGAATCTTGAAATAGATCTTCAAAGTTGCTGCTCCACTCTTCTCCTTGGGACGCCACCTACAATAATGATGAAAATTGCATTGAAGAGACATCTTAAATAGACTTAGGGTTTGAAGTAGCTCTGCTTTCTTTTGTTTTTATCCATGCAAACCCTAAAACCTTCTCATGCATCGAACTTGGACATTCACTTCAACTTGCAATTTTGAAGTTTTGGAAAATTGACTAAGTTATGACAAGTTGGGCGCCCTTCTTGGCTAAGGGCGCCAACTTCTCTCAAACTTAACCATTTTCTGGGGTTTTTATCTTTTCACCATTTTCAACCCCTGCTTTGACCCTGATCTCCAGCTTCCAGATTGATCTGATGGACGAGTTGGATGATTCATCGCGAAGCTCATTTGATTCTGAGGAGATCACCCTGGAGGCACTTCTAGCTAAAAACTTCGTTTTGACCTTCAAATTCATGGGAGCCTATTTCCTCCAGGGGCTCTGAACTTTCACAGTGTTAGCCATTTTTGCATGATTTTCAAGTTCTTCATTTCCTTTTGATCTTCTGATGAAATTCTGATTCTGGGAGTTATGCTGATCAGATCGACTAACTGTCAAATTCACTGGATAGCTCAATTGAATCTGACGAGGTGATCCTGGAGACTGCATCTGCAAATTCTAACATTTCATGCTTCAAAACCTTGGGCGCCCTTTCTCTCCAGGGGCGCCCATCTACACCAGACTTAGAAACTTTTTCAACATTTGTTCATCAACTCTTCTCCAGATGAACATGTCAGATCTAGAGTTCTAGGCGCCGGATTGACTGATGGTTGGGCTCGTTACGGAGCTGAGGAGAAATCAAGAGGAGTTTCCTGGGAGTAACTTTGTTAGAAAGTTGGATTTGAGGCTTCAAAAGCTTGGGTGCCCTTGGCAAGCTGGGGCGCCCAACTTCACCAGGGTTAGCCATTTTTCATAAATTTCACCTTTGCTTTTGACTTTGACATTTAAGCTTTTGTTTTACCCTCTGTTTCTCCTCCTATAACTGATGACTTCCAAATCCAATTGACGTGCTGATGGTCTCTTTGGAAAGCCTGATCAATCTTGGAGAAGACATGTTGGAGGCTTCACTAGCAGATTCATTTGTTTGGGCTCTCGAAATCATCAATGCCTTTCTCTTCTAGGGGCGCCCATTTGCTTCAAACTTAGAATATTTTACCTAATTTTCATCTTCACATTTGAACTATTATTTCATACTTTCAGCTCGATCTGGATTTGCCGGAGAACGACAAGTTAGATGCTCCGACGAAGACAGCCGTTGCAAAGCTGATTGAATTCTAAAGAGACTGAGCTCAATTGCAAACCCTAATTGCTAGATTTTCCCTTCCAATAGATTGGGCGCCCTTGGGCACTGAAAACTTCTAGACTTAGAAAATTTTCCATTACTTTCATGATTTTCACTTCATCTTCTAATTGAAAACCCTCTGTTTGACCTCAAATTTCGGGTGACTGAATGATTCAATAACTGCACCGTCGGACTCGCTGCGGAGCTGGGAGGATTCTGAACAAATTTTTCTGAGAGAAGAAACCCTAATTCCTGCATCTGATGCCCTAAAAAGATGGGTGCCCTTCTTCAACTAG
Source organism: Sequoia sempervirens (assembly GCA_007258455.2). Lineage (NCBI taxonomy): Eukaryota > Viridiplantae > Streptophyta > Pinopsida > Cupressales > Cupressaceae > Sequoia > Sequoia sempervirens. The sequence goes on from VDFB02330866.1 coordinate 328,661, forward strand.
GGCGCCCATGTCAAGCAGTGTTAGTCAAATTTCCACAGTTTTCACCTTCCTTCTTCATTCATTGTGCATGCCCATCAATTCATCTTCTGTTCAATACTTGCGTGTTGAATCTGACGCCTGGCAGCTGACTGACCTCCATTGATGACTTTTGAAGCTCCCGAAATGCTTTCTGAAAAAGCAGAATAGACCCACTAGGGAAAAACTGATTATTTTGAGATTCTGACTGCACCAGCATGATATGGAAGTATTTTGAGCCAATCAAAATCAGTTTGGACCCTGGCGGACAAACTTTATATTTTTAGAAAATTTTGCCAGTATCCATTTTGAAAGAACCCAAGAAAAACCCAGAAAAAGTTACTATTTTTAGGAAATTTCTAAAAATAGTAGTTTTCCTAAAAAGTAAGGATGAAAAACTGAGATCTGGGTTTTGTAGATTAAG
>VDFB02330867.1:0-44888 GCA_007258455.2 Sequoia sempervirens
GTCTAGGTGTACAAGAACAAGGTGCCAGACCAATTGAAACAAGGCCAACATATCATCCTATAGGAAGAAGGCCCATTTACAGGAGGAAAAGGGATGACAATAGTGATGAGGATGAAGTGGATAGAAAGGGGAAGCAAATAATGAAATTTCCTTCATAGCCAAATCCAAAATTCAAAGTACCTAGGGCAATTAAAATCATTGATTTAGAATCATCACCAGAAGATAGTCCCTCATCACCACCATCTAAGCCAAGCCATAAGAGGCAAAGAATTGATCAACCACAGGAGGATCTGAGGGATGAAATTATTGTTACTGATCATGACATGCAGGTTGGTATGCCTTCCCCTCCTAGGCCAGCTAAATTGGTTTTATCCGATTTGGATATGAAAAGAAAATGTGTACAAGATGCAATGATGGAAGCATGCAAGGAGTTTCTAGATGACAATGCATTTGTAAAGACTCATATATTCTTGCAATTGGTATGGAAGATGAAGTTTGAAGAATATCAAGATAAATGTAAGAAGAGAAGAGAACTAAGACCTAATAGGTCAAACTAGGATAATGATGAGGAAGTGAAAGATGAATTAATGGAAGAATTCAAGAACATCACTCTTGAGGAAGGAAGAAAAATAGTGAGTCAGGCTGGTGTAATGATTCTGCCTTAATGGGACATTGTAGATGCAGTAGACTTTAATGTTATTTTGAAGTCCAAGCATCCCTTGCAAGACTCGGAAGAAGAGGTCAAGGCAGCACTGCAAGACTCTACCTTCAGTGAAGAGTATGAAACCTTGGAAATTTGGGCATTGGCCCCACAAGGGAGAAAGCCAAATGTTTCTAATATCAACCCAAATTTAAGAGGAGGGATAATAATAAAGAGAGATTTAGAGACCTCAACCACTGAGGCCACTAATTTGACTGTGAATGTGGCTAAATTGGCCCAAAAGACTACTGAAAGGAAGGAGGCCGAAAAGAGAAGCCTAATGGAGAAGTATAAACTTTTTATTGAGGAATACAACAAGATGCAATAGAATAATGTCGAGCTATGGACTGAGGTGGAAAGGTTAAGGTATAAACAGATTGGGGAGACATCAAGTGCTCGGGGGACTAGTATATTGCCTTCCACATCAGGGCCAGTGCCTCCTGCTTCTCCAATTGTTTCCACACAAGGGTCTCCCAGTCAAAATCCTTCCTTCACCCCTTCTTTAGAGGAAATTGATGAATAAATAGAATGCTCCTTGGATCCTACAAAGAAGCAACTCATGCACAAAATTGATGAATTATAGGCATCTTTGAAGGTAAGTGGGGAAGGATCTCTTTCAAAGCAAAAGGAGATTGTTACTGTTGTCTTGAGACATTTAAATGAGAGGGTTGATAATAAATTGCCATCTATACATTCTTTATATTCTTTATTATTAGATGCAATAAAGAATATTGATAGGGATCAGGAGGTAGTGATACCATTGATTGAAAATTGGATCCCTAGGGCTAGTGATTTAGATGTAATGTTTAAGGCCTCAAGGTTTCATACAAATAATAGGCCCCAATCATTATGGCCTACTCAAGTATTAGTTAAATCACTGCAAGGTTTTTAGACCATACCAGATAATTTGAGTAGGAAGATCAGGGAATTGGTGAAGAATTTTAATGATTGGGGTAACACATTGTTACCTAATATAATTGATGAGTAGGGGAAAATCAGGTCACTCTAGCAATGGTAGGATCAAACAAGTGAGGTCATCAATGATCAAATTAAATTAATTTGTGATGAATCAGATTATGATTTTTTGGTGAGTTGTATGGATAAAATCATTACTACCAACTCATTTTTGGAATCTTTTGAAAGAGATGCAAATCAGGTAGTGGTAAAATACATACCTTATAGTACCAAGGTGAATGAGGTGATTAATTTTGATTGGCCAACTGATGAAGAATACTTGAAATGGGTAACTAAATATTTAACTGAGGAAGAGTAAAAAGAATGAGCTGCTAACAAGTGGTAGATCAGATGTTGCAGTTACAATGGTTTCTGGTCTTGCTTTGGTGGCAATCTTGGTGCAAGATTCTTATGGCTTTTTGTTGCTGCATCAACTTTTCTCAGTGGGCACGATGAACAAGAATATTCTCTAGGGTGATTGTTATTGTAACAATTTTTGGAATATCACTAAGTGCTCCAATTGGCTGGTGACATGTGTACTTTCTAGCCTAATGCTTGTTTGCTCCTTCATTTTCTATAAGAAGGATTTCAAGGCCAGAAGTATGGGTTAGCAAGTTAGATAATTTTTGGGTTGAGTCTAGGTGAAGTTGCAGAGTAAATTGTAAAGTTTGATGGTTTTAGAGAGAAATGCAATTTAGGTTTTGAGTCATTCTGTAATAGGTTTTGAATTTATGGGGATTTAATGTTGTATAACAGTACTAGCATTTGAGTTGAAATGATAAATTCAAGCTCATGTCTCTCCATTGTACATGCATATCTAAACTTTGAATAAGATAACTAAGGGTTGTTTCATTCATCTCACTATTGTGGTGTGTATGATTCTATTTTAGATTTAATTCAAGGAATTAATTAAAATGCTTGAATGGGATTATAGGTGGATGTGTTCTATATAAGGATTTGATAAGTAGTATTGGGTTAGAATACATATTGATGAGATTACAATGCAATGTTGTCAATGATTTTATATGTTATGTGTTAAATCTATCATAAACCCTTAGATGATTATGAATTTGACTCCTACAATAGATATAAGGCACTAGTCCAAGTTGTATTCATCCGTATGATTTAGTATTTGTTTTTCTTTGCCTAGAGCTTGCTACAAATTGCAAATCAATGACTATCTTATACTATGGATTGTATTGTAGTTATCTCATGCTCCAAATAGTTGATATTATCGATGAACAACCAATTCTATTCGATATTATCCTATTGTGTTGAGCTATTAAGTGATATTATCTGTTATTGTTAATGTTGTTTATAATAACGGTGCAGAGGTTGTAAACACATTAAGGGATCACCCTCTTGGGTCTTGCAAAGCCCGAAGTGTAGGAGGATTTTTAAATTCCTCATCAGTTGGTCTAGGTCCTTCGAGCTACCCTTGATTGGAATTGGAAATTCCATAGGTAGATTAGAAGATCAACCTGGTTACAGTAAAAACAAAACCAACAAGACCAATACTTGCAACAACATAGATTGAAAAAGGGATGTGTATATAGTAACTTATATTTCAGATCAAAAGGTGAGCACATGATTATAGTTGTTTATGTGGATGACATCATTTTTGGTGGTAGAAATGATAAATGTGCAAAATATTTGCTACACACATGCAAGATGAATTTGAGATGTCAATGTTAGGAGAATTTTCATTTTTCCTTCTTTTGAAAATTGTACAAACTGATAATGGGATATTCATATCTCAAACTAAGTATGCTAAGGAGATTCTCAAGAAATTTGGCATGGAAGATAGTAGACTAATCATTACGCACATGATAACTAGCTACAAGTTGAGTAAATCAGATGAATCACTTGAGGAAAATTAGAAAATTTATAGGTAAATGATTGGAAGCTTGTTGTATTTAATTTCATTAAGGCCAGATATTATGCAAGCAGTATGTTTAGTGGCAAGATTTTAAGTTGCACTTAGAGAGTCAAATACATCAAGAGTATTATTGACTATGGACTATAGTATCCCAACAGAAAGGACTTCATTTTAACTGCATATACAAATGTTGATTGGGAAGGAAGTGTGGATGATAGGAAAAGAATCAATGGCCGATCATTCTTCTTGGGAAACAAGTTAGTTTCCTAGATGAGCAAGAAGCAAGAATCAGTCACTCTATCCACTGTTGAAGAAGAATATGTGGCAACAACAACATGATGTACTCAAATCCTATGGATGAAGAAAACTCTTAAAGATATCAAAGTGGAGTACAAGGAATCTATCTCAATTATTTGTGACAATTCAAGTGCCATAAACATATCAAAGAATCCAGTGATGCACTCTAGAACAAAGCACATATCCATTAAGTATCACTTCATAAGAGAGAAGGTTGTAGACAAGGAAGTCAACATGGAATATGTTCCCACAAGAGAATAGGTAGCTGATATTTTCACCAAGCCTCTTCCCAAGGAACAATTTGAATATATGATACAAAAATTGGGAGTTATTGCTCCCACATCATATCGCTAGTCACTAGTGATGGGGCATAAGTCTAGGGGGAGTTTCATCTATATTTTATTCATACCTAGAAACAGACAAGACACATCAAGTCAGGTATCAATGGTTTTACAAATTTCTAATGACTTGATGGTTGCATAATAATGATTCCCACTTTCTCTTTAAATTTCCTATCAAAGGGGGATGGGCATGGTAACCATGTGCATATTAAATGGGAGTATTGCCTAGTGTGTAAAATTGGTACAAAGCTCAAAATGATAGAGGTATCAATTGATTTCAATTGGTATCAGACCATTTCAGCCCATTGGTATGAACATTTAGTTTTTCCATCAATGACAAAGGGGGATATTGTTGGAAAAAAAATTTCATTGATATCAAAAGGGGATTAGGTGTGAGATGGAACTGATTCTGCATGAAGGGGAGGCAACATTGATTTCAAAATGTTGTCATTGATGTTTGAGGAAGATAGTGTATTGTGAACCTAGAAGATGGAGTGAAGGTTGTGTTGTCAATTAGATTTGCACCCTGTTGAATGCAAGATTTAGCAATCTATTGAAACATGGAAACCTTCTTTAGATGTGGGTGATCTGAATGAAGAAGGAATCTCTAGAGTGAGTTGGTTCTCCAAAAAATTGATCCTATTCTAAATACTTCTGAAGGAAAGAGACAGAGAAAGATGACTGAAATGAAAACTATGACTTAAAATGATTTTTAGGACTTGATAATAACTTAATGATGACTCTAGTTTTTCCCACAAACAACTTTCAGAAAACAACGGTATTTCACAATTCTCCATGAACACTAAACACATGAATAATTTGCATGAAGATTCAAACTTAAATACAACATGCAACCTGTATTTTATGAACTTTTTGTACCAGAATTACACTTTTAGGACATAATAAGGATTCTGCAAAACAAAAATCACAATATAACATTGAACTAAACTGCAAAAGAAACATAATTGAGGAATAGGAGTGTTGCTTTATTCAACTGAAGGAGTATGCCATAATCTGAAAACTAAGTACAAAAGGTTTACAAGCTCAAAAATGTATATGAGTAAGAAAACTGAAAAAATGAAATGAGAAGAAGGAAAAGACTAAGTATTTTCAAAATATATCTCTCAAGAAACCCTAATCTGAGCTCACAAAGAAGCTCAAGGAAAAAAGCTTCAAACTGTCTCAAAAGACTGCATAAAAGTAGAAAAAAGCACACTACTTTTATGATCAAACCGTATAGCCTCTAAAAATAGGCTGAATCTGCTTTAAAAGCCAGAAAAACACCTTATCTCTCCAAGATAAAGCTCAAACTCGACCAAGAGGAAAAATTCAATATAATATACTAAAAATAGCAAGAAATCATAAAACAATTTATAAAATATTTCTTTACGATTCTGCTTTACATCACTGCAGATTTTACAATTTGTCTATTTTTGCAATTAAAGATTGCAAAATATTTTGCAAAAAGAAATACATTCTTCTTTCACCAGTAAACTGCTTTATTTTTCTTCTAAAAAATCATAAAAATATCAATGGAAAATCATTCTCCTATCAAGATCCTTAATTGATTTCTCTAAAATCAATTAAAACAAAAACCCTAGGTAGATAATTGATTTCTTTGAAAATACAAAAGCCTAAGTGATAAAAAAAATTCACCCCTAGGTCATAAGATATTCACCATTCATACTCTCATTGTTTTCTCACAAAAACAATAAAGTTAGGATACTCAAGTCTCTAATTTTCCTCAAGGCATAAGGGTGAGTGTCAACTCAAACCCTAAAGACTTTAAACCTAGCCTAGACATATGAATTTTTGGCCATCAAAACATAAGCTTCAAATTTTAAATGGACCACAATATAGACCCAAATTCGGATTTATTCACATGCTATTATCAAAAATGAATATTCTAGATAATCATAACGTTGGCTTGAATTAGGGCATGGAACAAAAGAGGTCAAACCCTAAAAATGATTTCATTTTGCAATGATCACTTGGAAAAAATGAGTTATGCCTGAGAGAGCATGTCACCACCATGAATGAGCTCAGTCCTTAGCTCGTGTGCTTGAGAAACTTCACCCTCCTCTTCAGATAGTCGAATCTTTTACTGGGCAAGCTCGTTTTATGAAGTAGTGTGACTTCTCACTTCATTCTAAAAGCAGTAAGGGTTACTAGGGCTGCGGCCTATTCATGCTTTGTTTCTGATTTCTTTTACATTTCCTATGACTACCTCCTAGCCGCCATGCATGAGCTTGAGCTTTTTATCTAAAAGCTTGATGAGGGAGCTTGTTCGAGGGTTTTGTCTTCTTGTCTTTACACAAGGTGAGCTTCTTGTTTTCAGCCTTTGTGACTTTACCTCTTGAGCTTCTTGGTTTGTATCCGTGGCTAAGATAGCCTCTAATGCATTTGTTTATACTTTGTGCTCACTTAAGAGAGCTTGAATCTTGAGCTTAGGCTCTTTGTGTTTTCCTCTAGCCACCATGGTGGAAGCTTTTAAATTTGGAGCCTCCTATGAATTTTCTAGCCACGGCCTATGTGTTCTCCAGCGAGCATGAAATGGTGAGTTGTGTTTAAAGAATATACTTCATTTGCTCACAAAGCTCAAAAACTTTCACTTATGATTTATGGCCATGTACAGGCCGCACCATAGGTATCTTAGGAAAAGCATTCTTAAATCTTTTGGGTTTGACCCAAAACAAGAATCTCACATTTTTGTATTCTTGAGATCAAACCTGTTAATGGGTACAATGAGAATTGAATGAAAAGTAGCATTCTCTATTTCTAAAGCTTGACCCACCAAAGGAAATTCACATTTTTGTATTAATGTTTTTTCATGTAAAATCCTCATATGGGTTGTCACTGCAAGCTGTAATTTGTGTATTTAAAATCAAACCCCAAATGTGGGTATATGGGAAACAAAATATGTATATTCATTTTGCATTCAATTTATAAGCTTGACCCATGATGGCTAGTGTTTTACTTTGAAATTTTTGTTGAAAACCCTTGCATGGGTAAGCTGGAAATTGCATTAAATCTATTTGCTTTGATGTTCATATGAAAACTAGCTCGACCCATGAAAATTTACTTATTTGTATTTCTGTATCTATCTTTTTTGTGAAGAAGAGTACCTCTGAATGCATTATTATTTCCATATTATTTTCTTTGCACACATTAATTTTTGGATTGAGTTTGTAGACTAGCTGGTATCTCAACTCTGTTTTGATTTCATGCAAAGATTTTGATTAAAGTATTGTAGTTCTAAAGACTGTATCTTCTCTTTCAGCTAAACTGGAACTTTCAGAAGCACTTTTTCACTTCCTTATGCTTTTTCATCCATTTGATTATTCCGAAATGACCTTTACCTGCTATATCTCCCTTTAAAAAAAACATGACAAATACAGAAACAAGGCTTTAAAGTAGTGAAAACTTGGATTACTTTACTCCATCGTCCATCAAAAAATTGTGTCTACCCCCCCTACACACTATATTCGATGAAGGTACACATATTTGATCTTCAGAAAGCCCCTGCTTCTGTCCTTGTACTTCACATTTGCTAATGAGAACAATGGAATCTATATTTTCCAGGCCACTTTGATGCTACCTCCTTATTGACCTTCCTTGAAGAAACCCAGGATGATTGACTTCTTGATCCTGTTCTTGGACTTATTCAGAAATTTTAATTGAAAGATTGTAGTTCTGAGGACTGCATCTTAATTATTTCAGTGCATTTCCATTACATGATTAACACTTCAAAGACACCTTCTGGAATGATCATTTCTCACCTTGTAATTCCTAATGTTGTATTTGTATTATCAGTCAAACTGGAACCGATTGTTCATTTATTATTTGAATGCATTGTCTATCTTTTCATACTCTTGGGATTCAACCTGGCACTCTTCATGCATTTTTATGCTCCTCCTAACAAACTGTTTCGTAAATCTGTTTGCTTCTAAGATGAAAATTAAAACAAATCTCTTCATTAAGGCATAATGTATTCCTGTTCACTGTCCTTGGTTGTGAAAAAGAACACTGATAACTAACCTCGCATTACATATGATCATGATGAACAAATAACATTGTAGCAAAAGAATGTGAACCATACAACAACGTTTGATATAAATGTACTCAGTTGAATTAATTGAGTGGGTTAAACTCACTGTTCACCAGTAGATTTCATAAAGCATTTATTTGTTTGTTATGAATGCACAGTTGGTTTAATGCTTGATAGATAATCCTGTTTAACTCTTTCAGTTGTATATCATTTATTTTCCTGATGAATATGATGATGTAATTACTATCTCTTTATCAACCCACTTGTAATGAATAAGGGCAGCATGCCGAGCACTACCCTTGTGTGAGCCCGTTTTTCTCCACATGCTTGGTCTTCGAATAATAAACAACATCGTGATTTTCCCTATACCTACACAAGGAAACAAACAATGTTAGCATAAAAACAAGATATGATGATCATGTTGATGTTTCTCATTCAGCTCATTTCTTCTATACTTTTCTTGATTGTTTCAGTGTATGATTAGTAGCAGGCTGCACTATTGTTGGTGACTCATATAGGTATCTTCATAATCGGAGCCTCTGACATCCCCCTCTTTTCCCTTACAGGTCAACAGAGCTCGAGAAGACAAAGGTGCACCATTTCAGCGTTGACCATCGGCCAATCAAGCAATGATGATTATGTTGTTACTTATGTGATTTCTTCTTTTGCATCTTCCATAGTGTAGTGTGCTATTAGTTATGCACTGTGATAGTCACATCCATGGCTTGTGTGGATATTTGATTTCATCTTATGCTTTTCATTTTGAAAAGAAAAATGTATTTCAATGCAATGTTGTATTATCATTGGAATTCTTGAAATCAAATGAAGCTATGTAAATATGAATCACTTCATGAAATGAACGAAAGCATTTAAAATGCTTTGTTGTTTATATGCTCAATTCTATACTTCATTTTATTTTGGAACATTTGAATAGCACCTCTAAAATTCAGCTTCCTAAAGCATGACTGTCTCTTAAAGAATAATGAACAAAGTGCAAACAACACTTAAGCATAATGAAGAAATAACTATAATTTCACCTTAAGATATAACAATGTTTAATCAAGCTCCACCAATTGAGCAGTGGCAAAAAATTGGTAACAAGCTGCAAATATTGCTAAATTCCCTTAGCAATTTAAAGCAAAATTTGATCTCATATTTGATATGGTTTTTCTGAGAGCAACTCAAAGATGTGTTTTGCAAGGCCATAGGTTGAAGGCTATGCTAAGGAAAGGATTACTTGTTCACTCAAATATAATTAGGGTTTGATGGTTAAACCCTAGGTATATATAGTCATGGCATCAGAACATCATTTCTAATTTGATGGTTACTTGTGTTTGATGGTTGCAGGTAGCTTCAGTGATAATTTAAGCCTATTACGTCATGTGGGGAATCAGCCCCTTCACCTATAAATTACCGACAACCGAGCAGATATTTGCAACATTTAAATTTTCCTAAGTCTCATGCAAATATTTCCTTTTGACATGATCAAAGGTGTTGGTTAAGACTGAAAGATCTAACGGTCTCCTCGCCATCCCATTGTGTCAGTGGTGGGTCCTGGCTAAATCCCACAGGGAAGTGGGAATTGGTGGTAAGTAATCCATAGTGGAAAAACTATAATCAGTGATGAGGACTATGGGACCTATGGTGGTAGTAGATAAAATTGATAAGATATGTTTTCATCATGAATAGGTGGTAGAACGAGGTTGATTAAGGGTAGTGATCAAGCTGAAGTGGATGATCCAATGGTGCTTACTAGCCTATGAAACATGTGGTGGGACCCATTCATATCTTCTAGGGAAATGGGGAATAGTGTAAATCAAATGAAGTTGATAGAATGATGGACATTGATAACAAATAGAACCTTGGTGGGACCTACAACACGTGGCATCATCACTTCACATTGATGTTGTAAAGTGAAGCAGTTGGGTGATAAGTGATCGAGACACATGGAACATGTTCTCTATCCCACAAAGATCTTATGGGCCCATTGTCAGCACCTATGAGATAATGGGGGATGACACTGATTAATTGATAGCTAATCCAACAATGATTGATACATCAAGGAAATGTATGCGAATGTTCACAAAGGACATGATCAATGAAGGAGATTTAAATTCCCTCCTATCGAATACTCATGATTTAAAATTGTGACGATGAATGAAAAACACAGGATCATAGCATGAAGGTAGGAGATCAATGGCCCATATTTGAACAAGGTGATCACAAATGACTAACTGCATGTAAACAAGGTTTCACTTGAAAATCGATCTAGAGATGAAATTAATTGGGCCACCTACTTCAATGATAGGTGTAATATGATTGGATGCATAAAACGATTGTATAGATGGACATAGAGATATAAATCAAGATCATATCGTAAGATCAAAAGAGAAAATTAACTACATATATAATCTTAAGGTTTGCTATGATGAAAAGGAAGGAAAATTCTCTACACTAGGAATTAATGTTGTGTGGCTTAGTGTAGCCGGAGGATAGTGAAGAAGATATATTCATCCTAAAAAAAAATTTGATCATAGTAGAAGATCCTGAGCCAATTATGATTGTTGTGCACTACACAAAATAGATTTGAAGTGTGTCCATGTAGAGAGAAGAGAGAGTAGTGAAGAGGAATTATGAGCTTTTGAATCAATATACACAAAATAGAAAATGAGACTTGTAGAGAGTACAATGGTGCATTGAGGCAGACAAAGAATTCACTAAAGAAGGAGAGGAATGTGGTGCAGAGTAGTGGATAGTGTTGTAACAACAATAGATAATTGAGCAGTTATAGAGTATGTTGTAATATTGATTAGAGTTCCTTAGGAACAAATTATAATCATCTTATATGTTGTAAATGTGATTGGTTGGTGCCATTAGATAACTGAGTTGGTTCTCAATTGAGGATATAGGTGTCTCCTTAGGGTTGGTTCCCTTAAAATATTTAACAAAGGATTCTATTGTGAGGCTGGATTAGGACAGTAGCTCCTAGTAGCATTTTCTCACTTCGTCTTTTCCCATCTTGGGTTTTCCATGTATATTTGTTGTTATGTGTTGATCTTTTATGTGCACGTGGTTGTCATATCTTTAAGTTTTAATTTGCACATCTATTTTTTAAGTGTTGTACTTTCTCTTTAGAAAAGAATGCTAAAATTCTAGAATCTACTGATTCACCCCCTTCTCAGTAGATTATTGTGTTCCAACAATCGGTATCAGAGCACTAGGTTCCCTAGGAAAAGCTTAATTAGCTTAGGTAGATCCTTGACTTTGTGAACAAAAATGCCAATGAAGAAATCTCTTCCTCAACCAAGCCAACTAAGTTCAATGGAATAAATTATTCCTATTGGAGCTTATTAATGAAAGGATATTTGGGATATTTAGGTTTTGAAATTTGGATGTTAGTGTTAATTGGATGTACACACCACCTAGCACACCTCCTACTGATGTTGTAGCTAAAAAGGACTTTGAGAATAATGAAAAAGTAGGGTCCACTATCATGAATAGTCTATCTAGGTATGTGCACAACAAATTTATGTATTGTGAGAATGCACAAGATGTATGGGATACATTAAAGAAGATTTATGAAGGAGATGTAAAAGTTAAATTGGCAAATCTTCAAATATTGAAAGCTAGATTTGAAGGTCTAAGATTGTTAGAAGAAGAAAATATTTTAGACTATCTTTTGAGATTCAATGATATTATGAACTCTATCAAAGGATATGGAGAAGATTTGAAAGAGGATGTAGTTGTATTGAAAGTACTTTGATCAATGACATACAAGTATGACTCTAAGATCTCAGTTATAGAAGAAGGGAGAGAAATAGAAAAACTAACATTGAACAAACTACATGATATATTCATAGCCTATGAGATGAGGATGAGAGATGAAGAACCATCTAGGAAAGAAGCTACTTTTAAGGTACTTAACAAGGGAAAGGATGCACCACCCAAGAAAGAGAAGGTAGAGATAATCCCATCTGAGGATGATAAGACTGATGAAGAAGAGGTAAACTTCATTAGGAGACTAAGAAGAGGATTTAGAAAATACAAAGTTAAGATTCCCTTCAAATGCTTTGAATGTGGTAAAGTAGATCATTTTTCTGCTAAATTTCCTTACAATAAGAAAGGAAACTCTGAAAAAGAGGTAGATGATAAAATGAAGAAAACCTACTACCCCAAGAGAAGAAATTTTTAGAAGAAAAAGAAAATCTATATATCCAAGAAGATAGTGATGCATCAAATTGTAATAGCTCAGATAATGAAAAAACTATGCGTCTTTTTTTCTAGAAACAATGAGTTTCTCTTCATGGAAAAAGATTCTGAGGAGTAGAAAAATGAAAAGGTTGAAGATCCTCTTGAAGAGGGTGAAGAAGGAATAGTTGACCTGTAAGGAGAACTCATTTTTATCCTAAATGAGATTGATGATCTCAGAGATGAGATTGAGAAGTTGAAAAAGGAGAATAGGCAATAGAAGAAACTTGCACTAAAATTATCTGAAAAACTAAGCAAGGAACTAGAAGAATTTTCCCAAAATGTGGTATATTTGAATTTGAAACTAGAAGAAGCCAGGCGAGCAAGAGATGTAACTCAATCCAAGTTATTGTCTGAAGCTAAAATATGCATGAAGTTTGAGGAATAAATTATTTCTCTAAGGAGGGATTTGGCCAAGGAAAATGAACAAATAGATAAAGGACTTAAACTAAAAAGTGGGTCAAACATTCTAGTTGAATTATTAAGCACCTAGAAGCCCACAAATAAAGAAAAATATGGCCTAGGTTTGGAGAAAGGAAAAATCTAAATTTTTGATGCTTCTGCAAAGCTATATGAAAGATTTAGAGTAGAAGAAAAGTCTAATCTATTAAGGAGAGTAATGGAAAAGGAAGTGACTGCAATGGGAAATCTACAGAGGTAGAGAAAATAAAAGAAGAAAGAATCCTATTGTAGACAAGAAGGATAGACAATCAAATCTTGTGCATAAGAAGAAAAAGAAAAGCTTCCAAAGGATTGATAATGATGGATTCACTAAGGTGAGAGATGCAAAAAGATGAATTCATAGAATACCCCCTCATCCTGCATAGACTGCTATGAACAGGTATTCTACATATTTCTATGGATATTGCTATTCATATAATTAGTTTGATCATAGGGCTAGAGAATGTAGAATTATTCCTAAAAAGAGTGCAAACTTTGAAAGTAGAAATTTGTTTGCTCCTTTACTTGATAAGAAGATAGTCTTCTATAATTGTAATAACTTTAGTCATATAGAAAAAAAATTATAGAACAAAGTTTACAAAATCAAATGTTAAGAATGAGAAAAAGAAAGTCCCACCTCTTAAGACAAACAAATAATTAGATAATAACGAGGATATTGTGGAAAGGATAGAAAAGATAACTAGGAAAGTGTGGAAAGAAAAGGGAGAAAGCTCCACACAATCAATGATTGCACAAATAGCTCTACATACCAAAAAGAAAAATATATGGGTGATAGATAGTGGCTGCTCCAAACACATGACCTAAAATAAGAGCAAGCTCATCAAAATCAAGAAATGTAATGGAGGATCTATGAGTTGGGATGATAGCACTGTAGTAGAAATATGCAGTAGGGGCATCTTAACCCTAGATGGTATGTTGGTGTTTTTCCACTACACCCTTAGAATTCTCTAAAGAGTAGCCAAACCCCATAATCAAGAGTCCTTAAGATGAATGACCAACTTAATGAATAAAGGGATCTAAGGAATTTATTCCTTCACATTAGGCTCTGTGCAACCTAGGAGAGCATTCCTTATGGTGTTCATTTTGATCTATCTGATGGAGAAAACTTCAATGCATAGATTGATTCCTATAATTTGAAAATAGACATAATCCACTAAATATTTGGCTGATCTTTAAGTAAATAATCATTTATTGACCAGGAACAAGGAAGTATTTCAAATACATGCTTCATGATTGACATATTTTAAGTGAATTATGTTCTCATTCTAAATCCATGGTCAGGTAAATCACTAACACATTCAATTGTAAATATCTCTAACAAATAGACCAGTGTTTCATCAATTAGGAAATGGAGTCGAATATGAAACAACCAATAATGCACAAATTCTTTAACTCTGATAATAATGGACTATTTTCACAATGCCTTGCAATTTACCCACCAATCTGTAACCCTATTCAAGCATTTAATTAACCCTTTGAGTTAAAGAAAAAATAAGGACACACATTCAATTGACAATTGAAGATAAATGATAATACCCTTGATATTTTCATTTATGACTAGTAGAAACTTACAACAGGAGAGTAAATTTTTTAGAGATAGGATTTGTTTCAATATCAGTAATTTGTATTAAACTACTTTAAGACCATTACATATATGATTCAAAACCAAGATGATTCTAATGTTCTATTCATTAACACTCTTTCTATGCCTAATTTCTACCCAGATCGTACACTGGACTCAAAATTTTAGAACCCTTTGCAATGAGCCATGAAATCCCTTTTATAACACAAGGGAGCCACAAGCATCTGACTCAACTACAATTACATTTCAAGAATATTTAATTTCAGCACAAATTCAATTTCATTTCAAAAATTCCTTGAATAGTTGTATGTAATCATTTACTGAGCATGGGGAAACACAATTTTGTAACCACCACCAAAAGAAAATGTTGATGCCACCAAAAATTTCCTTTAACTGCCAACTAGGCATCGCATTCCACATCCACGTTGAACAAAATTCTTCATTATATTAACCTTGAACATTCACAGTCAGCATGAAGAAAAAAAACCAACAACATACGCAAAGAGCAGAAGAAAACCACCACAACAATTTTATCATCACCACAAAATTTGAAACCCAGATACCATCTCTTAACTAGAAGAAGAACCAACACTAGAACCAAACCCATGGTACACACGCCCATTGCACATCCTTGCAAGAGGTGGGGAAGAGACTTCCACTCCTTCCTCATCTTTATTGTTACCAAGCACAGAGCCATCATGCCTGCTCGGAGTCTTTACCGATATCAGTGGGAACAATATTACTTCCACCCCTAGGGCCACCAATTGATTCAGTATCATAAGATACCTCTAATAACTTGAGTCCATTTCAGTTGCACTGTCTGAAGGGCTATTAGTGATGGAAATTGGGGAGTTCTATCTTCCATAAGAAACTTGGCCATACCTTATTTTTCTTTGTACTCCTCATACAAACCTTGCAGACTCCTTATGTTGTTTATGTAGTCACACCTTGGCTTCTGAACCTATGAATGCATCTAGTAGGAAAAAATGTAGATTTCTCACCATGGGCCTCGTCCTTTCCCTTCTCCTTCAGAGTTGGAATTTATTTAGGTACATTCTACTCATGTTTTGGTACATTTCCATGAGGTTTTTGAACGTTGAACCTTGAGGACCTTCTCACTAGCAACATGAAAGCAGTTGGCTTGCTCATCTTTTCTATTAGGAAACTTCGTAGACTCATAGCAAGGCACTCTTCATTCTACACAAACTAAGAAAATTGTAGCACCTAATTGTAAGGGTGAAAATGACAACCATTCAATCTATATTTATCAAGCAACTTTGATGATATTTGATCATCAATTTTGACATCACACGCGTGAGAAAGCCATTAATCACTGGTGTCCATTTCATCACCATTAATTACCTAGGTACTTGGAAATCTACATATCATTCTCAATGATGGCAAGGAATTAATTCCTTGTATGCACCAAGACCCAATTGATCGATCCTGTAGAGCATACACCATTAATGCTCACTACTTGTAGAGAAAAATGGCTATCACATGTGCATTTCTAATTTTTTAAATGTTGGTCATCAATTCCCTAATGAGGTGGTGAATCGAACGATTCACAATGAGCCAATTGAGTTTTAATTCCATGAGGCCATCGCTCACAAATCCTTGGCCAATGAGATGTTTCTAGGTTGGGTACCACATCATTTGCTTACGGGCCCCACCTCTTGCTCTATGTGTGTGGATAAATCTATGTGTCACGAGCTCACAAACCATGTGGTTTTTAACAAGCCTTCAAATTTTCTTTGTGAGTGAGTGGGGAATGATTGAGATTATTCCTAGCACTCGATCACTATCATCGGATTAAGTCATCATACAACAAGCTTAATAGTGGAAGCAAGGTCCCATCATCCATATTAGGACACACATCCTTATCTCATAGACCTCACTGCTTTTAACATGCCAGCAATTTAATCCAATGGGCCAGTGGGGAAAAACTCAAATCAATTACTGAGATCTGGTGGTTCCTAAACCTACACATGAAACAAAGTTAGTCTTAAGAGTGGGGATAATTGGACCCTCGGGTAAAGACTTAATTCAAGTATTTTGTAATGAAATATTTTTCTAGACTTAAGGGATTTTTTTGAAGTAGGAAAGTGTGTGGGGTGACCGACATCCCTAGATGAAAGGGGTTGGTAATGAAATGTATTCAAGGGCTCAAGTAATAACTTAAGCTACCGATGACCAGCCATAGCAAGTCAACATAAAATTAAAATGCCCAAATGGTTTTAAGATATATTTTTATACAAAGAGGGTTCATATACCAAAACCCTAACCCCAACCTTGAACACAAAGCTCACAATCATGGTCTGACTAAGAAGTGCTCAAAATCTACAAAATTTTTGGAGGTCCTATCATGGTAAAAACTCTACAAAGGATGTCTTGTATGATGAAGGTTTAAAGCACAATTTGTTAAATGTGAGCCAAATGTGTGACAATGTCCATAAAGTCACATTTGATTTAGAAGGTTGCAAAATTAGAAAGAAGGGAAAAATATTTGCACAAGGGTTGAGAATCGGTAGCAATCATTACAATCTTGCTGAAGTGAAAGGTCAAAGCTACTTGATAGGACAAGCTAATGAAATTTGGTTATGGCATAGAAGATTAGGCCATATAAATTTTTACAATTTGGAAACAGTGAGTTCAAGAGGTCTAGTTAGAAAAATGCCTACATTAACCAATCCTGCAAATTTCATATGCAAAGAGTGCCAGCAAGGAAAGCAAAAAAAGGCTAGTTTTCCAATGAAAGAGTATTCAACTACAAATCCTTTACAATTGGTTCATACTAATTTATGAGGACCCACAAGAAAAAGAGGACTGAAAGGAGAAAGATACTTTATGCTGCTAATTGATGACTACACCAGAATGATATGGGTGACATTTTTGAGGGAAAAATTACAAGAATTTGGGAGATTTAAGATATTCAAGAAGATGGTTGAGAAAGAGATAGGTAGAAAGATCAAATGCTTAAGGTCAGACAGAGGAGGAGAATTCACATCAGCTGAATTTGTTGATTATTGTGAGGCACATGGAATCAAGAGACAATAATTGACACCAAGAACTCTACAACAAAATGGAGTGGTCAACAAGATGAATAGAGTTGCACAGGACATGGCTAGAACATTGCTGAAAGAGGGAAAATTAATTGATATGTTCTAGAGAGAAGAAATACACACTGTAGTATACATTCTGAATAGATTCCAAATTAGAGTAGATAGTGATAGTACTCCCTATGAACTATGGTATGGTAGACCTACATCTGTGAAATACTTTAAGGTGTTTGGCAGTAAATGATACATCAAAAGAGAAGATGAAAACTTAGGGAATTTTGAGTCAAGAAGTGATGAAGGAATATTTTTAGGATATTCTACTCAAACAAAAGCATATAAATGTTATAACAAAAGGCTAGATAAGATTGTGGAAAGTGTCAATGTAAAGATTGATGAAAGTATTAAACACATCAAATCTGATCAAGATAATTTTGATGATGAGTTAGATTATGAAGACAATGTGGCTAAGGATGAAGAAGAATCTGAGGAAGTAGATGTTGAGAAGGCCCCTGCAAAGTATGTTAAAAAATATCATCCAACAGATCGGATAATTGGGGATAAAATGAAGGAGTTCAAACCAAGAGGAGATTTGCAAAAAATAAAGAACAGGTAAATTTTTCTCTCCTATCTCAAATTGAACCAAAAAGTTTCTTTGAAGCCAACAAATATGAGAGCTAGATAAAAACCATGGAAGAAGAGTTCAATCAAATTAAAAAGAATAAAACATGGGAATTGGTACCTAGGCCTCCAAGCAAAAATGTGATTGGCACCAAATGGGTGTTTAGAAACAAGTTGAATGGATATGGAGCTGTCATAAGAAACAAGGAAGGATTAGTGTGAAAGGGGTATGTACAAGTTGGAGGAATTAATTTTGAAAATACATTTACACCTATGGAAAGACTAGAATCAATCAGAATGTTTCTTGTGTTTTCAGTCTACAAAAGGTTCAAAGTGTATCAAATGGATGTTAAATCTGCATTCTTGAATGGAAATTTAGAAGAGGAAGTTTACATAGAACAACCAGAATATTTTCAGCTATCAGAGAATAATGATTCTATGTGCAGATTGAGAGAGGCCTTGTATGGTCTAAAACAAGCACCTAGAGCATGGTATTCAAGATTGGACCAGTACTTACAGCAACAAGGATTCAAAAAGGGATGTGCAAACAAAAACATGTATTTCAAATATGAAGGTGAGCACATGATTATAGTTGTTGTTTATGTAGATGACATAATTTTTTTTTGGTAATAATGATAAAATGTGTAAAAAAATTTCTACTGACATGCAAGATTAATTTGAGATGTCAATGTTAGGAGAATTGTAAATTTTTCCTTGGTTTGAAAATTGTACAAATTGATAATGGAATATTCATATCTCAAACTAAGTATGCTAAGGATATGCTCAGGAAATTTGGCATGGAAGACAACAGACTAGTCAATACCCCCATGATAGCTTTTTTCAAGTAGAGTAAATCAGATGAATCACCTAAGGAAAATCAAACATTGTATAGTTCAATGATTGGAAGCTTGTTGTATTTAACTGCATCAAGGCCAGATATTATGCAAACAGTATGTTTAGTGGCAAGATTTCAGGTGGCACCTAGAGAGTCACATGTGAATACATTGAAAAGAATTTTCAAATACATCAAGAGTACTATTGACTATGGACTATGGTATCCCAACAGCAAGGACTTCATTTTAACTACATACACAAATATTGATTGGGTAGGAAGTGTGAATGATAGGAAAAGAACCAGTGGTGGAGCATTTCTCTTGGGAAACAAGTTAGTTTCCTGAATGAGCAAGAAGAAAGAATTAGTCACTTTCTCTGCTTCTAAAGTAGAATATGTGGCAGTAGTAGCATGTTGTACTCAAGTCCTATGGATGAGGCAAACTCTTAAAGATATCAAAGTGGAGTAAAAAGAACCTATCTCAATTATTTGTGACAATTCAAGTGCCACAAACATATCAAAGAATCTAGTGATGCAATCTAGAACAAAGCACATATCCATTAAGTATCTCTTCATAAGAGAGAAGGTTGCAGATAAGGAAGTTAGCATTTAATATGTTCCCACAAGAGAATAGGTAGCTAATATTTTCACCAAGCCTCTTCCCAAGGAACAATTTGAATATATGAGGCAAAAAATGGGAGTTATTGCTCCCACATCATATCAGAAGTCATAGTGATGGGGCATAAGTTCAGGTGGAGTCTCATCTATATTTCATTCATCCTTGGAAACATACAAGATGCATCAAGTCAAGTATCAATGGTTTTACAAATTTCTAATGACTTGATGGTTGCATAATAATGATTCCCACTCTCTTTGAATTTCCTTTTAAATGGGGAGTAAGGTGTTAGGGGGAGTCTTCTCTTTTTCCATTGATGTCAAAGGAGGAGAATTATGATCAAATGCTCAACTGAGTAGGATGAGCATGGTATCCATGTGCATATTAAATGGGAGTATGTCCTAGTGTGTCAAATTGGTATACAACTCAAAATGATACAAGTATCAATTGATTTCAATTGGTATCAAACCATTTCAGCCCATTGGTATGAGCATTTAGTTTTTCCATCAATGAAAAAGGAGGAGATTGTTGGAATATTGTTGTCATTGATGTCAAAAGGGGATTAGGTTTGAGATGGAACTGATTTTACATGAAGGGAAGCTAGAATTGATGTCAAAATGTCATTGATATCTAAGGAAGATAGTGTATTGTGAACCTGGAAGATGGAGTGAAGGTTACAAATGTTGCTAAATTCCCTCAACACTTTTAAACAAAATTTGATCTTAGATTTGACATGGTTTTTCTAAGAGTAGCTTAGAAATGTGTTTTGCATGGCTAGAGGTTGAGGGACATGCTTAGAAAAGGATTACTTGTTCTCTAAACCAAAATTAGGGTTTGATGGTTAAACCCTCGGTATATATTGTCATGGCATCAGAACAACATTTGTAAGTTGATGGTGACTTGTGTTTGACGGTTGCATGTAGCTTAAGTGATAACTTATCCTATTACTTCATGTGGGGAATCGGACCCTTCACCTAGAAATTACTAACAATCGAGTGGATATTTGTGGCATTTAACTTTTCCTAAGTCTCGTGCAAATATTTCCTTTTGACAGGATCAAAGGTGTTGGTTGAGACTGAAAGATCTAACGGTCTCCTCGCCATCCCATTGTGTCAGTGGTGGGTCTTGGCTAAATCCCACAGGGAAGTGGGGATTGGTGGTAAGTAATCCATAGTGGACGAAGTACAATTGATGATGAGGATAGTGGGACCTATGGCAATAGCAGACAAAATTGATAGGATATGTTGTCATCATGAACAGGTGGTAGAACGAGGTTGATCAATGATAGTTATCAAGCTAAAGTGGATGATCCAATGGAACCTGCTAGGCCATGATACATGTGGTGGAACCCATTCATATCTTTTGAGGAAATGGGAAATAGTGTAGATCAAATGAAGTAGATCGAACGATGCACATTGATGATAGATAGAACCTTGGTGGGACCTACAACACGTGGCATCATCGCTTCACATCAATGTGGTAAAGTGAAGTAGCTGGGCTATAAGCAATTGAGACACATGGAACATGCCTACCATCCCGTGAATATATTTTGGGCCTGTTGTCAGTACCTATGGGATAATGGAGGATGGCACAGGTTAATTGATAGCTAATCCAATGGTGATTTCTACATTGAGGAAATGTATGCAAATGTTTGTAAAGGACATGATCAACCAAGGAGATTTAAATGACCACCTATGGATGCTCATGATTTAAAGTTGTGATGATGAATGAAAAACACAAGATCATGGATCTCTGACCTAGATTTGAACAAGGTGATCATGAATGGGTAACTGTGTGTAAATAGGGTTTCGCCTGCAAATTGACTTGGAAATGAAAATTAATTGGGCTATCTACTTTAATTACAGGTTTGATATGATTTGATGCACAAAAAAGTGATATAGATGGCCATAGAGATAGAAATCAAGATCAGATTATAGGATTAGAAGAGAGCATTAACTGCATATCCAATCTTAGGGTTTGGTATGATGGAAAGGAAGGAAATTTCTCTACATGAAGAATTAATGTTGTGCAACTTAGTGTAGCTGGAGTACAGTGAAGAGGATATTCACCCTAACAAAAGATCTGATCATAGTAGAAGATCCTGAGGAAAATATGATTGTTGTGTACTACACAAAATAGATGTGAAGTGTGTCTATGTAGATAGAAGAGAGAGTAGAGGAGCAATTTTGAGCTTCTAAATCAATATACACAAAAATAGAAAAGGAGAGTTGCAAAAGAGTATAGCGGTGCATTGAGGTAGATAGAGAATGCACTAAAGAAGGAGAGGAACATAGCTAAAGCAGTGGGGTGTAGAGAAATAGATAGTTTTTTTTAACAATAACAAATAGTTGAGTAGTTACAGAGTATGTTGTAACATTGATTAAAGTTCCTTAGGAACAAATTGTAATCAAATTATATGTTGTAAATCTAATTGGTTGGTGGTGTAGCCATGGAAGGAAGGTCCTCAAAGAGAACAATCTAGACCATGCAACAAGAGTCACACAATGAAAGAAACACATAAATTGGAGGAAAATGCAAATTCAAACATTCTTATTATCAGAAATCTTAGTTACAATGGGTAAGCAACATCCAGGTTTATAGATTGGGCTCATAGGCCTTATACAACATGCTCAAAATAAAATATTCATATATGCTCCTTAATGTGAGAAAAAATCTTACACATCCAATCTACCTTAATCTACCTAATCAACTTATCTTATCCTAATGATCTATTACAAGCTTTATATCATATCCACAGATCTAGAATCTTCTGTGTCGGCCAAATATCATCACAATCTCCAATATAAGAAAATGTAACATGTGCATGAAATAGGCTAGCCTTGAATTTGAATTTCTCCTCAACATGTGCATAGGATGAAGTGTGGACCTCTAATTAGGGTCAGGGACACTCCACGAAACAATTTGAATCACACTGTCAAGATCCACAAGTTATCGGAAAGATCCACAAGTGATCAAACTAGTTGCTAGGATTGAAAATTATTCTGGTGTCGGTTCAAGAAACTGCCACTAAATTTGGAAATGATACCTTTCTAAAAAAAGATCCAATCATGCTCAAATCTTGGAATAAGATAAATGAACATGTCCAAAATGTAAACATAGATCCGCAAGGTCTAGTGAGCAAATATGATGAACCCACTGACTTAAACTGAACAAGAATAAAAATTGAAAGAAAATATTTTTGGTTGATGCAGGATTGCCAAGAACCAGGAATGCTCCTGCATCAGACATCCGGGGTTATTGAAAAGTGAGTCCCTCACTTTTTTGTGACTAAAGGAAAACAAAAATTTCCTACCTTAGCCTGAGAAATCCAAGAAGAATCCTCCACTGGTATTCCTTTCCATTACACAAGATATTCTTTGTACTTCCTTCCACATGTTTTCCTCCCATATCGAATATCTAGAATCTCTTCAATCTCATCTGATTGGTGTTTTGGAAACTGATTCTCCAATTTTTCTCTATTGTCTTCACCAAATTTTTCTTCATACTACTGATGTAGATTTGTAATGTTGAATATAAGTGATATACCCATGTCATTTGGTAACTTCACTTCATATGCATTTCCTAAATCAAATTTCCTCAAAATCTTAAAGGGTCCAAACTTCCTCATCTTGAGCTTATTGTATGTGCCAATTGGAAATATTTCCTTCCTCAAATATAGCATCACTTCATCTCCAACTTTGAAATCCTTATGTCTTCTCTTTTCATCTGCTTTCTCCTTATACTTTTGGTTCATATCTTCCAATTGCTCCTTCACTTGAGTATGCACTTTCTTCATATGTTCTACAAATCCCTCTACTTCTGCACTCCTTTTATCTTCCATACTGATGTCTCTTAACTTTGATATACCTCTAGGATGAACTCCATTAACAATATCAAAAGGTGTCTTTGTGGTACTCTTGTTCACAAAATTATTGTAAGCAAACTCTACATGTGCAAGGACTAAATCCCAACTTTCAATTTTCTCTCCAACCAAACATCTTAGAAAATTCCCCAAACTCCTATTTACTACCTCTATCTATTCCTCAGTCTGTGGGTGAAAAGTAGAATTAAAATTCAAATCTGTCTTTAAATTCTTCCAAAGTGTCCTCCAAAAGTAACCAACAAACTTTGTATCTCTATCTGAAACAATACTCCTAGTAATCCATGCAATCTGACCAATTCCTTGAAAAACAAGTCTGCTACATGTACTACATCTATTGTCTTCTTACAAGGTATGAAATGTGCCATTTTAGAAAATATATCCACCACGACAAATATAGAATCATCACCTCTTTCTGTCTTTTGCATAGCAAGTATGAAATCCATGTTGATATCCTACCAAGGTCTCTCCACTCAAAAAATCCATGATGTCATCCATCTAGGGAAAAGGAAATCTATAGTTTCACCATGATCTTGTTTATGGATCTAGAGTCTATACACATTCTCCATTCTCCATCCTTCTTAGGTGCTAACACAGTAGGTATTGCACAAGGACTTAAGCTTTCTCTGATCAAACCCTTTCTCAAGAACTCTTGCACTTTTCAGTTCAAGATTTCATTCTTTGCAGGTGTCATCTGGTGTGTTGGTTTTTTAGGAAAACTAGCTCCAGGAATCAAATCCATGCAATTACTAATACTCCTCATAGGTAGCAATCCATCAAGTACAATATCTAAAATGATCTCCTCATAATCTATTAGCAAGTCCTTTATCTCCTCTGGTCATTCTTCTACATGCTTCAAGTCTTCAACCTTCTTAGGAACCAAGGAATAGCACATGTTCTCATGTATCAATCCATCTAGAAATCTCCTCCCATCAACCAAACAAATTCTAGCACTCATAAAAACCTCAACTTTATGAACATCCTCCAATGGCAACAAAGTCTGCTTCATTCCATTAGCAACAATGGTATATGTATTCTTCTTTCCATCATGAATAGCTTGTCTATCATACTACCAAGACCTTCCCAACAAAACATGGCATACATCCATAGGCATGATATCACACAAAAATTCATCATGATAATTTCCTATCTTCAATTTTACCAAATATTGTTCACTTACTAGTATCTTATGATCATCCTGAATCCATGCTATCTGATAGGGCTTCAGGTGTTTCAATTTTTCCAACTTCAATTTGGTCACCATTTATTTAGAAACTAGGTTCTTGGAGCTTCCACTATCAACAATCACTTTGCAACATTTACCAGCTACCCTGTGTCTAGTCCAAAACCAATTCTTTTTCTACAACAGTTCCTGTTCCATCTCACTTTGACACAATAATCTTTTTTTTGCCAACACTTCTCCCTCTTCTGATTTATTAGATGATCCAACATGATCTTCCTCAACAATGGTTGTTCTTCTATTGTTTTATGTCTTTCTTTGTGTCTCTCCTTGATTACATTCAAATGCTCTATGTCCTTCTCCACCACACTTAAAATAAGTTCCCTTGAATACTCTTCTCTCCTGTCCTTTATCCTCTTTTATATAACCCTCATTATGGTAACCACTATATCCTCCTCTCCAGTAAGAGTTTCCATCAGCTCTACAATATGAATTATCATTCTTACTAATTTCCTTATCTTTATTCTGATCTGCAAAAGATCCTCTTCCTCTAGTAAAATTTCTTCCTTTCAGAAATGTTTCACCTCTTCCTCTCTGTCTCTGCTCATGTCTTTTATTTAGTTTCTCTTCTACTTTTAGGGACATTGATATGCATCTTCCACACTCTATAACTTGTTCAAACTAATCTCATCCTGTATAGAAAACCTCAAGCCATTCACATATCTGGCTACTTGCTCGATCTCATCCTCCAAATGTCTAGATCTAATATTCAACTTGTAGAACTCCTCAGTATTATCTGTCACACTTGACTCCTTTTGCTTCAAATTTTGCAACTTTTGGAACAAATTGATCTAATAATCTATAGGTATAAACCTTTTCTTTAACTTATTCACCATTTGATCCCATGATTTTATGTTCTCCTTTCCTCTTCTTTTCCTATCTGTCTGCAAATGTTCCCACCAAAGGGATGAATGTCCTTTCAACTTTGTACAAGAAAATTTCACCTTCTTATCTTTAGTGGTACCTTCAAAATCAAAGTACTTCTCCATCTCTGTTATCCAATCAAGCAATTCATCTGAATCTAACTTACCTCTATAATCTAGTGGATTGAAGTGTGGTTTTCTATTTACTCTAGTTAGGGCTCTTATGAACCTCTCTTCTCCCTGATCTAGGTGAGGTTGATATTCTCTTTCTCTTTCTTCCTATACTTCCACCTATTCATCACTCACATCATCAACTGGTCAACCTCTCCTCTGGGCCATTTTGATTGCATCTAATCGAGCAACAATTCCTATCAATATCTCCATTAAAGATGGGTCTGCATTTCCATGCTCTCCATTTCCTCTAACATTTCTTCTTCTCGCCATCTTTACACAAGTCCTTTGTAGCTGAAAATCAGATCCTCAGTCTACGACCCCACAAAAAATCTCCAATAGGACTCCACAAAATCTGACAATCTCTCACAGAACAAATCTTGCTCTGATACCAATCTGGTGTAGCCATGGAAGGAGGGTCCTCAAAGAGAACAATCAAGACCATGCAGCAAGAGTCACACAATGGAAGCAACACAAAATTTGGAGGAAAATGCAAATTCAAACATTCTTATTATTAGAATACTTAGTCACAATCGGCTGACAACATTTGGGTTTATAGATTAGGATTACAGGCCTGATACAACATGCTCAAAATACAATATTCATATATTCTCCTTAATGTGAGAAAAAATATTACACATCCAATATACCTTAATCTACCTAATCGACTTATTTTATCCTAATTATCTATTAAAAGCTTTATATCATATCCGTAGATCTAGAATCTTTTGTGTTAGCCAAAGATCATCACATTCTCCAATGAAATAAAATGTAATGTGCACATGAAATAGGTTAGCCTCAAATTTAAATTTCTCCTCAACAAGTGCATAGGATGAAGTGTGGACCTATAATTAGGGTTGGGGATACTCAATAGAACAATTTGAATCACACCATCAAGATTCACAAGTTACGGGAAAGATCCACAAGCGATCAAACTAGCCGTTAGGCTTGAAAATTATTCTAGTGTCGATTCAAGAAACTGCCACTAAATCTAGAAGCGATAACTTGTCAAAAAAAGATCCAATCACACTCAAATCTTGGAATAAGGAAAATGAAAATGTACATGATGTAAACATAGATCCATAAGGTCTAGTGAGAAAATATGATGAATCCACCAACTTGAATTGAACAAGAACTAAACAAGAAAAAAAACTGAAAGAATTTTTTTTTGGTTGATGCAAGATTGCCAAGAACCAAGGATGCTCTTGCATCAGTTGGTGCCATTAGATAACTGAGTTGGTGCTCATTTTAGGGGATAGGTGTCTCCTTAGGGTTGGTTCTCTTAAAATGTGTAACAAAGGATTTTATTGTGAGGCTAGAATAGGATAGTATCTCCTAGCAGCATTTTCTCACTATGGTTTTTCCCATCTTGGATTTTCCACGTATATCTATTGTTATGTGTTGATATTTTATGTGCATGTGGTTGTCATATTTTTAAGTTTTAATTTTCACATCTAGTTTTTAAGTGTTGTAGTTGATGTTTAGAAAAAAAGACTAAAATTTTAGAATCTACTGATTCACCCCGCTCTTAGTAAATTATTGTGTCCAACACAACAGTGAAGGATTTGTATTGAATCGAGTAATCCAACATCCAAATTTTAATACAAACATAACTCTTACATGATATGGTATATCTGTGTTTATGCTAGTCTATTTGATTGAATTCATTACTTTACAGTTCATTTCATGAGTATGGGTTTGGAATTTAATCTTCTTTTGAATTGATTTAGTTTAATTCATTTGCTTGTTTTCCTTATGCTATTTTCCCCCCTCACAGTACTCTCAACAACCTTTCTCAATCTTTTATTGTACCATCGATAGGATTTTCTTTTATTAGAATACCCAAGGAAGATTCCTTCATCAGCCCTTGCATCAAACTTTCCCAAGTTTTCTTCATCTCTTCTTATATAACACTTGCTTCCAAACACTCTGAAGTATTTAACAATAGGTATCCTTCCATACCATAACTTATAGGGAGTCTTTGTGTCATTTTATTTTGCTTGAATTTTTTAAGTATGTAAACAATTGTATGAATTTCTTCTCTCCAGTAGACTTCTAGTAGGTTAGCTTCTCTCATCATAGTCCTTGCAGCTTCTTGAATAGTTCTATTTTTCCTTCCAACCAATTCATTTTGCTGAGGACTCCTAGGAGTAGACAAGTGCCTCTTTATGCCATGATTCTCATAAAACATGTTAAATTCATTGGTTAACTCTCCACCTCTGTTAGACCTTAAACAATTGATCTTCAAATTGATTTCATTCTCAACCATAACTTTAAATGCTTTGAATCTATCTAGACCTTCATATTTTTATCTAATAAAATTAACCCATGTCACCCTTGAATAATCATTAATAAAAATAATGAGATACCTTTCACCTTGAAGACTTCTTTTTCTTGTAGAACCACAAAGGTTTGTATGCACCAATTCTAGTAATCCAGTAGAAGATTGTTCTTTTCCTTTGAAAATTCTTCTTGTTTGCTTTCAAATATGACACTCCTTGCAGAAAGCATTGATAGGATTTGTAACCTTTGGTAGATCTCTCATTGCTTGAATATAATTGATTCTTACTAAGTTATCAAAATTAAGGTGACAAATCCTCCTATTCCATAACCAACTTTCAATATTAATCTAATTCAAAAAATAATGACCATCAACACCCTTAAGCTGATAAACATTTCCATATGCCCATATTCCAATAAAAATCATAGTTCCAAACCCTTTTTTGATCTCACACCCATCATCCTAAAACATAAGATTGTATCCTTTGCTACACATTTTTCCAACACTCAAGAGGTTATACCTTAAACCTTTAACATAGTAAACATCTTCAGTATTATTCTTTGCATCAAAACCAATTGAACCTATTCCACATATCTTAGCATCTCAATCATCTCCAAATATAACAAGTCCTCCGTCATATTTTTCAAGTTTAGAAAAATTACTCTTATCTCTAGTCATATGATTAGAGCAACCACTATAAATGATCCAATAGTTCTTATTCTGTCTAGTATGAAAAGTAGATACCAAAGTACCTTCATTGTTATCCTTTCTCTCTGGAGGGAATTCCTTCACACATCTTTCAGATTTAGAAAAAATAGATTCATCTTTTAAAGCCATGAACAAGTATTCATCATCATCTCCATAATTAGATTCATCATCATAAATACTTGCATCTTCTCTAACAAAGTAGCCTTTCTTAATCATATTACCTTTGTTCTCCTTGTTTTTTGTCATTCACAACTTTGTTTGGACATCTTGAACCATAGTGACCTATCTTTCCACAACTAAAATATTTGAAAGGTAATTTACCTTTGTACTTACTATTGAAATTTCATGCGCCATTTTGATGTCCCATCATTGATAACAAATTTGAGAGATCCCCAATGGGCCATTTTGCATGATTTTTCCTTGGAGATTTTCTAAATTTTGCTAACTCATAGAATTTTGGGTTTTCAAGTTGTCTCTTACCTGATTCCTTTATGCCTTCTCCATCACTCCCTTCCTTCTCCTTTTTCATCTAATTATTTTAGGTGTTGGCCTTCGACCTTACCCTTTACCCCTTATCATCCCTCTCCTCTTCCATTTTTTCCTTTCTCCTTTCAACCTTAATCCTTTGGTCTTCCCTCCTCCCTTTCCTCTTCCATCCTTAAACTTTTCTTCTTTGACCTTCAGCCTTCGCTCTTACCTCTTACCTCTTACCTTCCTAGGTAAGAGGTAAGGCTTCCTCCTGACCTCTGAGCCTCATCTCTTTCACTTCTTCCTTCTTCCATTCTCACTTTTCCTCTTTCTCTCAAAATTTGACTAAGTGTCAAGGTTTGGTTTTTTGCCTTCAGGCTTCCCCTTTACCTCTTACCTTTCTTTGGTAAGAGGTATCTCATCCTCCCAACCTCTGACCTCTAATATTTCAAGGTCTGACACCGTACATTTCCTCTCTTCATCGTGGTTTCCTCATTTCTTCTAAGCATGCAATAAGTAGTAAGTTGATGACCCAATGCTCGATCTATGATGGCTCGATGCCCAACCCCTAATAGAGACACTTTTTTAGGGTTTCAAACCATTTAATTGATTCTTGTAAAGGTGTTTTTTCAGGGCTGATGCCCTGACCTTCCATTGTTTTGGCATGTTTTTTGGGAAAAAAATTTTAGGCTCAATTTAACTTTTGAGCACCTAGATCTAATTCCTAAGCTTCAAGGATCACATTAATTTCTCCTCTCACCTTCTACAAGTGGATTTTATGGGTTCCCATTCCCATTTATTTTTTATTGTTGACTTTACTAATGAATCTATGCCCTAATCAATATTTTCACGAGATGGCTCCATTGTTGCATACAAAGACTTCTTTACTAACCCTGATTACAGTTGGGGTTTAGTTTGTGTTTCTCAGTTATGCTTGATCTATAAAGGAAGAAAATTTATTCATTTTAGGGGTTCTTCCTTTGGCTTCTCTAGGATTTTTCTTTAGTAGACTTACACTTTTGCATCCCTATTATTGTAAAGATTGGATTTTTGCCTCTATATCAATTGAATGGATCAAGTTTTCCCCTTCTTAGATGTTTTGTGTTTAAGTTATTACCTTCATATCTAAGTGTTTATTGTATTTTCATGCATGCATTTTTGTGTTAAATCATTTACAACTTCTATGTTGAGAAACTCTCTTTCCTTCCAGCACCTTGTCAAACCTTAGCCTTCTTGTATGCCTCTAAGAGTCAACCAAAAAGAGAGTTATCAAATTCCTCTTGCCCCTCTTCAATGATGTATTTTTCAGTCTAGGTCAGGAAGAAACAACCTTTCCATCTTGGTGTATCACCTCCTTTTTCCATTTCATGTTTCTCCTTCTCCCCTTTTCCCTTGTGAGTTGTTAGAGTGGCTTAGTGATAGGATTTAATGTGTGAGGTTGGATCAACACATTGCACTTGGATTGAAAAAGGAAGTTGACCTTCTCCAAAGATTCAACCTCATACGTGCAAAGGTCCCACACCTTGAGGTCATTTCCATTGTTTCATTAGAATACTAAGCTTTGTGTTCAATAGGCTACAATTTCATGTGACAACAATTTTTGACATGCCCGATGGGACTACTTTTTTCTGTTGAAGAATCTAGTGTTTTCTTTTACACATTTTTCATTTTGATGCATATCTTCAAACACCATGGAAAATCTATTCAAAATCAGTCGGTTCAAGCAACCTAGTTTCATTTCATGCCATTGAGGAAGTGGTGCCTTCTTCAATGTTTTAGCCTTTGGAGGTGTTCTTCAAGAGCTTAGTGACTTTGCAACTCATTTGGGTGACTCTTTTGGTGTGTACCCAAAATCTTTGGTTAGGAAGCCATTTTCTCTTATTTTGTAATTTTTGAGGTGTTTTTCATGCATTAAAATGTCACATTTAATGGAAACCACATGTGTACCCCACCATATCATGATAATGCCAAATTTGCACCTCCCAATCAGCCATAACAAGCTGGTTATACCTCCCATTTCATTTCAAAGAACCTTATTGTTGTGGGTTCTCAGCCTTCTCAAAATGCATACCACCCACCCCACCTTCCTTAGTCTTCTTAGATACCTACATATTCTTATTAGTAGGCCCAAGAGAATCATCACTGTAAAAATCATCCTTGTTCCTCCCCTACTCAACCTTAAAATTTTGATAATTTAAGTGCAAGTGAAATCACAAGCATTTTTCTTGATTTCAATAGACAAATTGATGAGCTATGGAGAAAACAAGAGCTTGACCTATAGTAAGAAGAGTGGGAAAAACAAGCCTATCAGGGGCAGTAGTGTTGTTTCCCACAACATGATGAGTTTTTCCATAAAACTCATTATTCACAACAACAAAATTTAGATGCTAAATGGAGGTATGAGTAGCAATTGGAGGCACAAACGAGGAAACAAGAATAGTGTACAACAAGAGATGTTTTTGCTAGGAAAGAAAAAATTAGACTTTCCTTTGCTCAAGCACAAGTGCTCGAGACTCAAGTGTCCCCTTGTGTGCCTAGTTTCAAGAAAGCACCTTTTCCATTTCTAGAACATTCTACTAAGGAGGAGGTAAGAAAATATAAATTCGCAAGTTTTAAGAAACCTAGAAAGCTTCTTGAAACTTATATTAGCCCTCCTTTTTTCTTAGAACAACCTATTGTGCAAGAGGTTTGGAAGCACAAAATTTTCAATTTCAAGAATCCTAATTAGCCCCTTGAAACTCCCATTCAACCTCTTGTTCCATCAAGTGGATCTTCTATGTTGGAGATCCTAAGTTTTTCAAGCCTCCATTCCTCACAAGAACCTATCCTTGATTTAGAAGCTTTTTGATCAAGCTTAGATGCCAATATTTCACCCCCAAAAGATCATCTTTGTGGGAAGAAACATAAGAATGAAGAAGTAGAAGAGGACATGGCAACCATTACATGCCATGAGTCTGATTTTTTTGTATCTAGTTGCCAAGAAAGAATTAAAACTGAGGCAACTTGAAGAATTTAGTTCTTCACCTGAAGTGTCTCAAAAATATGAGTTTTGTGTTGATGAAGTGTGCATCAATGAAAATAATTTTGTATTATTGTGCAACCACACATTGTCTTACAGAGTGATGCTCCCATTGCTTAGTTTGATAGTATGCTTGAGCTTCAAAGTTTCTCTTTTGAGGTGCATGAAGAAGTGATTCCTTATGCAGATCAAAAATTGGTTTTGGCATATTTTGCATCACCATGTGAGATGGAAAGATTCTATTGAACACCCAGAATACTAAGAGGGGGGTGAATTAGTATTCTAATTAAAACATATCTAGCTGCAACAATAAACAAGAACATGAAAGAAAGCATAACATCACATAGCAAATGGACACTAGGATTTTTACGTGAAAAAACCAAAGTGGGAAAAACCATGGTGAGGATAAGCTCACAAAATATTATAACCGGTCATAATATATTACAAGGAATAGTACTAGGAAACACTATCCTTGAAAAGCTCACAACCTGAAAAAGATTACAAAAGAGTGTGGCTCACTACCAAAAATATGAACTACTTGAATACACCTTTGTGTGTTGGGCTCAGTTCTAATTAACCTCTGAATTACAAAATAATGTATTGATTTGCAGGTACACAACAACTATTAGCAACTTAGCACAATATCACATAGTCACACATTTTAGCACATCACATGTTGCATATCACTTCTTTCTCTCTCATACCTCGACACAAATAGATGTTTCATATATATGCATTGTTACAACTTCATGTATCAATTAGGTTGGCATAATTATATATATACATTCCTAATTCAAATGTAGCTTGTCAAACCAAAGCAAACAACTTCTTCGGCGCTCAAAACAAAATGTGTAGGACATAAATTAAATCTTCTTAGCCTAATCAACCAAAATTTCTAAAAACTTGTTCATAGCTGCAATTGACAGTCCTGATCAACATATTAAAATCTCATGGAGTGATCTACTAAGAGTATTTTCGGATCAGATTACCAAATTAAGATATCAGAACCATAGTTTACCGGATTAACAAGACTGTTACCAACTAATGTTGGCATCAATGACAACTACATTGGAGTGCTTCTTCTTCATTCTTCCTACAATCTCCCCCTTTTCTTGATGGAAACATGTTCCAAAAGATTAAGCTCTAAATAAAATGTCTTCACACTCTAAAGCCAAAATTGTGCAAACACAACTAACTCCCCACTACATAAATACATAAAAACCAAAAATTCCTCAAAAATATTTACACACATATTTCTCCACATAGAACCTTCTCCCCCTTTGACATCAAGGACAAAGGGTTGAAAAAAAAAAAATCAAGAAATAGGGGCACCTTGTAATTCTTTTAGAATATCTTCCCAAGTAGGTTTTCCATCCTCCCAGATCCCTTTTGCTCTGACAAGTGTCTGATGTAACGATGCCAGTTCAACTAGAAATGCTTCTCCTTCTTCCAGAGTAGATGGATTAATATTCATCTTGTCAATTTTCTCTGCATCTTATAAGGCACTTGTAATGGGAATGTTTCTAGACATTACCAGATCACCAAGTTGTCCAAATCACCTCATAGAATCTTCTTTCTACCTCTGTAAGATGAAAAAAATTCTCTGTAAATCTGCAATAGAAATCCAGGTATTATAATTTCTATCTTTTGTAATCCTACAGGTTCTGAAGGCTTTGGAAAGTTGAGACTCTATTGAGTTCATTATTTCTTTACTTCCTTAAGTGGCATTAGGCCACCGATGTAACATACAAATAATATTTGGGCTTCCTCATCACAATCCTTTACCTCTTCCAGACTTTGCAATTCCTTGTTGTGTGCGATTACACACTTGTCTTGTAGCACTAGCAACCTTTTCTCCAAGAGTTTGGACTTTGCATATTTCTCATTTTGTATCTTAAGACTAGAGGCATGCTCCTTGGTAGAATCAACCAAGAACTTTAGGATTCAATGGGCGCTAAAGAGTCATCAACTGTGACACTAAGAAGTGACTCATGTAAAGCTTTAATATCTTCATTTACTAATTCAATCCCTTTTTATATGTTTCAACAATTTCTTGTGTAACAGAGTTGAGAAAAGTACCACAAATCTTTGTTCTTTCAGCTAGTGCAATCTTATCCAAATCTACATAACTTGTGGGTGATGGTAATTTAATCAAATGAGGTGGTAGCACAGGATGAATTCTATTTTTCCTCATTAGTAGACCCTTAAGAGTACTTCTAGATGATTCTCTGAATGGATTTGATGGTTCAGTGGTCTTGGGAATTCTTCTTCACTTCTTCCAATCACCATTTCTTTCTTGTTTGCTTCTTTCTTTTCATCTTCTTCTTCTTTTTCTTCTTCTTTTTCACTGGAGGGGTTTTATGATGAATTTTATTTCTTTTCTTGCTCCCTCTTATCTTTGTTATCTTTACCATCATTGTTCTCTCTATTTTTTTTTCCTTCCTCTTCATTCTTATCTTCATTACTTCTAGTATTTTCATGATGATCTTTTGGATTGTTACCAATATCATTCTTCTGTTGATCCCTAGTGTGTTTATTGGTTATTTCTTTTGTATCATTTGGAGGAGTAGATGTCTCTGAAGCAATATTTGTCTCACCAATATTATCCATAAGAGGATGATCCTCTACTTCTGTAGTCTTGACAGACTCCTATTCTTGAGCTATATGAGATGATGAACTAGTTCTCATCCCATAAGACTTTTCCATTTCTCTTACTATACTAAGAGTCTCTTGC
The DNA here is from genome assembly GCA_007258455.2 of Sequoia sempervirens. Classification (NCBI taxonomy): domain Eukaryota; kingdom Viridiplantae; phylum Streptophyta; class Pinopsida; order Cupressales; family Cupressaceae; genus Sequoia; species Sequoia sempervirens. The sequence goes on from VDFB02330867.1 coordinate 35,001, forward strand.
CTCACCTTTTCAATACTATCTTTCTCTCTAGTCATCAACATAGTGACTCTTTGTTTAAATCTGAATAACCAAGAACATTCCTTTAGGAAGTTAGTAGCATCTACTTCAGAATCTATCATGTTATTAACTAGGGTTGTCATTTCCAAAGGAAAGTGATCTTTTATTAGAGAAGAGCTTGGCATGTCCTCTATGGGTCCCGATGTTCCTTCATCTTTCTTCTTCTCATGTACATGAATTTTTTAAAGCTTCCATTTCATCTTCTATTTCTTCATCATCAGATAATACTTTAACTTTTTCTCTAGTTTCAGCTCCTTCATTACTAGAAGAGGTATTGCTTCTTCTATTTCTCTTCAACTATTTCTCTTTGTTGTGCCCTCAGCACACGCACCCCATTCAAAACAATGACCCTCTCTTTCCTTTTCCTTTTCGGGTCATTTTTGTTGCCACCTCATTTTGCATGCCCCCATTTTGGTGTCCCAAATGGTTAGTGAGCCTCAAAGTATCATATCAGGTCGACCATGTTTCACCCCACAAAAATTTCTAAGTCCTAGGTCCTCATGGAGCTCCCTTAATAGTTTTCCTTTGCAAGGTGTCCTTGGGGTCCTCTGGGTCTGCCTTTCCAGATTTCCTTTTCTGGAATTCCCTGTTGCATTCATTGTTTCAAAATGGCCAAGGGATCGTTCCCTTCTATATCCTGAGGTTCACCACCCTGACCTTCATTTTCTCGTGCTTTCAACGATTAAGTGCAATCTGTCGTCTGCAGAGCTCATCAGACTCGGTTCTCTAGATCTCCCTTCCCTAGCCTCTGTTATGCATTGGCCTTTCCAAAATGACATTCTTCTACCGAAGTTCCATCCATCAGACCCTGGGGTCCTCTTCACTGGTGGATTTCTGTTAAACACCTCAAGCAGCTATCTGCCAATGTCTTCCCGGTCTCTAGACTCTAGCCCCCTACAACTATTTTCAAAATTTGAATTCACCAACCTTTTGGTTGTCATACGAGCATTTATTAAGGGAATTTAATGCCTTTAAAATCTATAAATAGGACAATTTGACTTGTCATTTTCACATGTCAAGTTAGCTAGAGAAAATCATAATGATTCAGAGCCTTCGTCGCATGTCGCCCTCGAGCCTTTAGTCTTCCTTTGTCGGTCCTTTGCATTCATCAGCAGTTTCATCAGCCTCATTCACTGGGTTCTTGTGGTAAGTTGGTCATCCTCCCTCCCATTATGCTTTTCTATGATTTTGTGCAAGAGTAATGAATGAAAAGGTTGAAAGACATATGCATTTGATAGAGAAAATTGAGGTGTTTAAAACCCATACGGTAAAATTTTAAGAAACCTCCACAAATCTCCCTTGAGACAAATCTAAAACTTTACTTCCCTGGTGTTGTTCTTTCGATAGAGCTTTAACACTCTCTGGGCCTAGGAATCCCCTTTACCTCAATTAAAACATGAAAACTGGACAACCTTAAAATAGTGAAGTACCCTCTCGGAGTTCCCCTATCTTTCCACCATTTGGACTTAGCAAAACTTGAACTCGCTACTCCATGCATGCTCTCCAGGCCCGATGGAAGAGATTCTATCCCTGGTACGTCATCTTTCTTTTTCCTTTCCTAATGGAATTTTGGCCCTATCCACCCTTCCTTCGGGCTCCGCTCCTCCATCTGCTACTCGATGTGGAAGTTGAACTTGCCACATCCTAACTGCTCTCTTAGTCCTGGTCCGCAGACTTTCGTCCATTGACCACCATTGTAACATTGTCATTTCTCACAACTATTGAGTGACTACTTCCCATCCTCCAAGTCCCAAACTTCCCAATGTCACATGAATAAATGATAAAGCCTGTGTACCAACCTTTGTTGGGTCCCCTCTACCGGACTTTCGCCATCAGGATTTTGTCTCGTCTCGACCGTTACAAAAGGGACAACTGAGCCCATCCTTTCGATCTTCGGGGCTTGGTACCCCAATTACTGATATAACTCAATGAAGAAAATATGGAAGCCAAGTTCAAGGCTGGGTCCGATCCTTCGGGTTTCTCCCATCAGAATTCCACCCTTTTCCCATCATTTCCAAATGGCCATCCTCAAGCAGCTTCTCATCTCCTTCTACCCAAACACTTAAGCAATCAAAGGAGTTATGTCAACTGTCTTTTAGACTCATGGGTCTCAAATTCCATAACTCTATTCCCAGAACATCGTTTCACCAGAGTTGTTCCAAACAACAACCTCTAGGTGGGTATCCTTCCTCTTGACTATGAATGCCCCAATGATGACCTAAATTCCTTCCAATATGGAAACAAACTTTGACCCACATGTTCAAATTGGACCCTCACCCCCATGGACTTTTCAAATCACCTAAATCTAAAGGCAGGAGAGACCATGCAGATTACCTTGCCTTGTTCACCCTTCAAAATAGCTATCCTTCTAGGGAAGTCCAACCCTTGGGACCCGGACCATCCAAATTCTCTTCAGTAAACTACTAATGACCATCTAGAATAAATGCTAGATTTCTTTATTGTTGTATTATCCAATCTACCTATGTCTGTAGGGATTTGGCTAACATTTTATGCTTTCATACTTGATTATGCTCACCTCAACTTTGTTTGATAAATATATGGAATCAAGTGTAGGACCCTCAGGGGCAGTTGCAAAGAAAGACAAAGGGAACAAAATAGGAAAAGATCCTCGTGGAAAAGAAGACAAAGATCAAATGAAATACCAATTCTAGGGGGAACCATTGCAATCCAAGGTCACCACAAATTGGAAGGAAGTATCTGACACCAACATAGGGCATGTGGACATCGATGAATTCACACAAAGAGTCAAGATCAACCCTAAGATAGAAAATGCAAGATTGATTAGAGGTAGCAGAATAGCCAAAGTTGCAGGTTTTCCTCTCACTCTTGTCACCCCCGAACTAGTAATGGCTTACAGGGAGGCATACCAACCAAAAACCAGAACGATAGTGGACAAGGATGGGAACGTATTAGCTGACATGTCGGCCCAAGCAATAACTAAGACCTTCCATAGCCCTACCTTTGGGGAGATGTAATTTCCAACCATAGAAGAGTGCAAGGTAGTGTGGGACGAGGACCCAATTAAATGTAAAAAGCTTATAAATCAACATTGGCTCAAGAAGAAGAGGGGAAGCACTAAAAAATTTCCCCAAGAGCTCTTCTGCAATGAATTCTATGAATATTGTCATGATCTAGTAACCCTACTAAGCAGGATAATGGGCCTTCCCACTACGACCTACTTTCAAGAGTTGATGGTCTATTTTGTTGAATAGATTCTCCTCAAAAAAGAGGATATCACATTCTACTAGGGAGGGATAGTAAGTGATTGCTTCCACGAGAAGTTCATGGCAGTCAAAAAGACCTCCAAGTTCTACATGACATCCAACCTGGTCTATTCCTTGGCCGAGCAGAGGCAACATAGAGGTTTATTCAGAGCTCTAAATGAAGAACAAGGTAGGGAGTTGAAAGTCTATGATAGATACCCTTAGTTGCAATAAAGGAACTACAAGAGGGACTATTGCAGGGTAAATGATGCTTTTATAGGTCATATCATTAGGTTGCTCAGGGGCGATTTTGAGAGGAGAGTCTCTCAGAGTGCTTAGAATTTCCTCAAGCAATATGCTTTCTTGTTCATTCAGTACCCGAAGTTTACATACATCTGCGCTCAGGGCTTCTTAGAAAGACCAAACAAGCTGCCCCGATATCCCAATGACTAGATTATATTGCTGGAGCTTTCTTGGTAGTTGTGACATGTACACACTCTCTTGAGTAGCAAACATCTAGTAGGGATTTCTTATCCCCTATCTTTTGACTAGGGGATGTACGAGCTTCATACCTCCCAATGTGCCCGAAACTCAAAAAAGGAATTGGTTGAGTATTACTTTAGAATCCACATGTCCCAGCCACGGATGGATCTCTATGGCCACATTAGGAGGGAACTAGGACACAAATATGCCCATCTTCATAGTGTTGAATATTTCTGGGCCAATTGCAAGGATGAACTTAAGGTGCAGATGAGGCATTATATGTGGATGACCGCATACTTTGTGAAAAGGGTGAACTTGTTCCTAGTACCTGATCAGGTAGAAGAAGATAAAAACATAGTGATAGACCCCCAATATGATGTAGTTGTTAGTCTACCACTACTGCTAATTGATTGGGACGAATAAGAAGTTGATGACCTTGAAATTGTAACCAAGCTTGTCAAGGCTCGTACAAAAGAATGGATTGATGGGAAAGTTGCCCGATTGAGGCAACAAGGGGTTGTCCTAACTTATGAAGGGCTCAACAGTGAGCCAAGTGGAATAGATGGTGGGGTATCTACTGCATCAATAGGAAAAACTTTAAAGTCCCCTCCACTCACTCACTCAAGGAAAAGAAAGGAGACTGACGATCAATAGTCTAATCCAAAAGTGTATACTAGAAAGGCCTCAGAAGGTGAGCCTTCCAAGAGACATAAGAAAACAGGTAGCAACACTGAAATTCCTATTATACAAGAAGATCCAGTCCATGAGGGAGAAGAAATGGAGGTTGATCAACCAAAATTGCCACTGGCTTCCTCCACTATTTCTGCTCTTCCACTAACTTCTCAGGCCATGGTGGCTACGTCCCCACCTGTGGTGGACATTTCAGTCCACCTTGCCACTTTTTTTCCAACTGGACCCATCGTGGTGGTTGATTCTTCTTTAGCCACCACCTCTCCACTTTATTTTGCTTCCATGTCACCAACCACGTCTTTATCCACAACAATAATATATATACTGACACTCTCCCTTCCAGAAGAATTCTCACGACATATGCAGAGTGTCCCCTTTGAAATTTCTGAAGTGTCAATGAATCCAACCATCTAGGCTACCTTGGCACAAGTTCTTTCCAGTGTTCCTATCTCAAAGCCCCCAATTGAGCCTCATGAAATGAGATCCACAATGGAAATATCTAAGGAGTTAGAGAGATGGGAGAAGGAAGCTGCAAAGACATTGGAGGAGGAAGTAGATGACTACCATGAGTATCCAGAACATCAACATTTGCAAATTGATAAGGTAGTTCATGAAGGAGAGGAGACAGAGTCTTTTGAGAGGGATGAAGAAAGGGAAGTTGGTACTAAAATTGTACAAAAATTTGATGCTTATTTTGAGGAGTTGGCTCAATAACTAAAATATGTTGGGGAAGAAGTGGAAAGACCACCTCCCAAAGAACAAGGGAAAGAAGATGACAAAGTGAAAGAAAGCATTGAACTTCCAATTGGTGAACAAGAAGAAGGCCCCAAGCATGATGAAGAGATTCTTCTCTCAAAAGGGTAGGAAGAATAGGAAAAGAAAGAACACGGAGATGTGCCATCTCCACACAAGGAAAAGAAAGATAAAGAAGAAAATAATCCGAAGAAGAGACTGAAACCTACAAGGATCTGGAGACTGAGCAGCCCGAGGGGCATGGGCATAAAGAAGAAGGGGAAGAAGGAGATGCTAAAGGGGAAGACAACCCCAAAGAATGCATGCCCACTAAATCCCTCATCAAATGCATGGTGTTCATCCAGGACTCCGATGAGGAAAAGGAAGATACAAGGATGGAGCAAGAGGCTTCTAGTGATAAAGATGTTGAAATCAAGAAAGATGAAAAGGAAGGTGACCAGGAATCACCCAAAGAAAATTATATGATTCTCGATTGGTTGGAGAGACAACTAGAGAAGAAATCTCCTTCCTCGAAGAATCCAAGAACAATATTGGAGGCTATATTGGCCCGAGCTCAGATCAATACTAAGAAGGAGAAGCCTAAAATTAGATCAAAGGTGACAATGGATGCCTCTAGATCTAGAATAGTGCAAGTAGCTATGCCAGTGGTGGGAGAAGAAGGAATAAGCTACAACGTCTCCACCATCAACCTGGGAACTGCTTCAAGAGAGCAGAAGGTGGATCACCATTAGGATTCTGTAGTCACAGTGGTTCATTTGATACAGTAAGATAAGATCTCCAAGGATGAGCTCAAAGCACAGTGAGCTGACTTGATAGCATATATCCAATAATGGTTAGTATCAGAAGAACAACCTACTACATCCTCAGCTCCGCCACAACTGCTATCTAAGGAGCAAGTAGATAAGCTAGAGAAAAGGAAGAACTTAGCTAAGATCATAGAGGATTGGTTCCAATAGGTCCTATACATTGTAAATATGGGCATCGGTCATGTTGTTAGGACAAAAAATAAGTTCTTGGAGGTACAAAAGTCTCTAGAGGGCTCATGGATATGTGGAGGCTAGATTTGAAAAACTGAAAGGAGAGATTGGAGTAGGTACTTTACAAGGTAGATCCAGACATTGATTAGGCCAAGGATGTTAGGGAAGATTGCATCTAGTATTTGAAGCTAATGATGGGGTTTGACATGCCTATTGTTCAAATTGATCTAGAAAAGGTAAAGCCACATTTCCATAAGAAGATGGAAGATGGAATGTCGGGCGAGGTCACTATAGACTTCTTGAGTTTTGTTGTCTGAGCCCTCTCCCAATCTGAACAATTTAGGTACCACACTACCAAGTATGACAAAGATTGGGAAAAGCTTATTGACAGGTCCAAGCAATGGAGTTACCAGGTATTGCAATTTGAGATTATGGAAGTTGAAAAGCTCCAACCGCTGATTTTGAAGTTCATGGAGTATGCCACTTTGAAGAAGCCAGAGGGGAACCCTATTATTGATGAATAATTCCTTACAAAATAGCTACAACATAGGCAATCAGTAAAAGGACAAAATGCTACAGTGCTGCCACTAGGAGACAAAATAGGGAAAAGACAAGAAATGTATTTTAAAATGTAATATATTTGGGGGTAGGTAGAACCCTAGTTTGTAGTGAATCTTGGCCACACAATGAAAATCAATCTTGGCCATTCATTCTACTTTTTGGACACTATAAATAGGGGGTCTCCTCTCATTTTCAAGAGAGAGTTGAGTTGTTGTAATGACATGCTACTGAAATTATAATAGAAATACATTGACTTTGGTGGATTTCTGAGTTTCTCTGCATGTTTCATGATTCATCTCCCATAGTTAGATGAGTTAGTTTGATTTTCTTTGTTTTTCTTCATAGTCTTAGATTGCTTTGATAGATTTAGTAATGTTGTTCAATGTTTATGAAGATTTCTACCATTTTGATTCCTTTTTGGTCGATACTTTTTGTTGTCTACTGATGGTAGATGGTTGTGTAAAGTTATTATGGGCTTAAAATTGAAAGCTGCTCCAAAATTTTATCTCTATTCATGCATTTTTATGGTGAATGAATGGTGAAACATTTGCAATCCTAGAAGATAGCACAAATTTCATAGTACTGTGAATTTTCTGGTTATGTGAAATTGTGTTTTGAGGAAGCTGTCCACAGTAGAACCCTCCATGATCACTGTTCATAGTTAGTTTCAGATCCAGGAACCTCTTCTCTTCCCTGCTCTTTTTCTTTTTTTTTAACAAGTGACCTATGCGAAGGTTTATTTCACATTGTAAAGCCAAATCTTAAGATAGAATAGGAGTTTATGATTATTGTTCAAACCTACAACCAACTACACTTTAAATTCCATTCTAGAGACTCCACCTCATGATTCACCTCATATCCAACTAAGAATGTAAGTCTTCCCTATGATTACCAGCAAAATCACTTCGAACATCAATTGAGGAATTCCATGCAAGTCATGACTTGACACGTAAGAGACCTTGGGGTGATTTCAAGCAACTTGTTGGAGATTTCCTTTCAAGAGAGGTAGTGCACCTATGCATTACCTATGTTGAGAGACTGGGAAGACATTGGTAGTTAGTCACTTGAGGTGTTTAATAGAAATCCACTAGGGAAGAGGACCCCAGGGTTCGATGGATAGAAATCTGGCAGAATAATGCAATTCAGGAAAGGCCAATGCATAATGGAGGCTCGGGAAGGGAGATCCAGAGAACTGGGTTATATGAGCTCCGTAGACGGTAGATTACACTTAATCATTAAAGGCATGGAAAAATAGAGATCAGGGTGGCAGGCCCTGGGATACGGAAGGGTGTGGTCCCTTGGCCGTTTTGAAATAGAGAATATAGTAGGGAAATTTGGAAAAGGAAATCTGGCAAGGCGTACCCAGAGGACCCCAAGGATGCCTTGCAAAGGAAAACTATTAGGGGAACTCCATGAGGACCTAGGACTTAGAAAATTTTGTAGGGTGAAACATGGTCGACCTAATATGATACTTTGAGGCTTGCTGACCATTTGGGACACCAAAACGGGGGCATGAAAAATGAGACAACAACAAAAATGACCCAAAAAGGAAAAGGAAAGAGAGGGTCCCTGTTCCAAATAGGGCGTGTGTGCTAAGGGCACAACAAATGGAAACTCTACTGGGGAATGCTCCTGAGCATTCTGAGGATAAGTATTCATTTAGAACCCAAAATCTCTAGTTTCATAGACCAGCGGCTTACTCCCAAAAGAGAGCTAGGAGAACATGGTCCTTAGTTGAGGCAACCTATGAAACATCTCAGAAGTGTGTGTTCCTAGTGAATTCATTCCTTCCCTTGGGAATTGTGAAAAGTAGTGGCTAATCAAACGAAGCAAGCTACATAAATCATTCAACACCAAAAGTAACCAGAATATTGCCCCACTGCCAATCAGGTGTCCATAGCCCCAATGGAGTTGTCATTGTGACATCATGAATATTGCTCTACTTCCAGCCAGGCATCCATAGCCCCAGTAGAGTTATTCACACACCCATACAGTTGCTTGATTTTAGAATTTTCATTTTCTTTCTTTCTTTTGATATTTTTTTCTATACTTTATCATTTGCTCAACCATGTAAGCATTGAAGCCTATGATGGGTTTGAGAACCATAGTGGTCACTAGAGCGAACTTGAAATTTTTCACTCACCAAGTTATCATAGCAGCTATTGTACATCACTTTCGAAATAATTAACATGCATTTTTTGGTGCAAGATCTGAGATGAATGTAAAAGGATTCAACCAAGGGTCAAGTTCTAAGGCAGAGTTCAAATGAGGAAATCATTCCTAGGCAGCTATCAGGGACCAATAGTTGAGAATGAATTTTTAGCCAAAGAACACTAAGGACATACAACAAAGTGAACCATTCGTTGAATGAGCAGGACTACTGCAGCAATAATGAAGAACCCCTCATCAAAACAAAACAACCAAGAGATGGGAAAAACAGAGCGACACAAAATAGTAAAATAGAAGCAAACCAAAAGGAAACCTACCCTAACCTATGTACAAATATTTATAGGAATAGCTTTGCACGAGCTCAGACTTGCAAGTAATGCTTCAAATATCTCCTGTTGATAGGAAATGAAACATCCTCACCAGTTAAGGTTTTCAAGCGAAAAGCATTGTCTCCCAAAATCTTAGCTATTTGAAAGGGGCCAAGCCAAAGCTTATCAAATTTGTTATGTCCCCCTTTCTTTTCATGGGCCTTGACCCAACACAGAACCAAATCAGCAATTCTAAAGGCCTTAATTTTGGCTCAACAATCAAACCATCACTTGACTACACCCTAATGTTTGGAAAAATTTTCTATGGCGTGATCTCATACATCTTCTAAATGTAAGAGCTTAGCTAACTGAGCTTATCTATGATCCCCTCCTTCGTAAAAATTGTTGATAAACTAGAGGGAGGGAATTTTTAGGTGTATTGGAAACATAGGTCCTAAGCCATAAACAAGATGGAATGGGGAATCGCCAAGGGCAGCCTTGTGATGGGTGCGATCTGCCCAAAGGGTAAAATGAAGCTGGGTATGCCAGTCCTTGGGATTCCTATCAAGCAGTTTCTTAATCATAGTGATTAGATTCTTGTTTGTGGATTCTGCATGGCCATTTCCTTGAGGGTAGTAGTTGGATGAGAATTTGATGGAAATTCCA
>VDFB02330868.1:0-21339 GCA_007258455.2 Sequoia sempervirens
AAACCAAAATGGAGTTAATTTAATTCTCCATCAATCCAAGTGCATTAGTGATCTTCTACAGGTCGTACAGGGTCGTACCATACATTGGAGCAACATATTTCTTTATGGAAACATAGAAAATAATGGTTTCAATATTCAAATTTCAAAATTACAATGGCCAACCTCCCTCCAATGTTCACCAAGGATTTTTTAAAGCATTAAAACATATGACCATTCAATTTCCAACTGATTTCGACTTAACAAAACCAGCTAGACTCTTTAGCTTCCACTTTTGCACTTTTTGCAATTTTGAAACATGACAACATTTGCATAAATTGCAACATTTACAAAAATGAGCCCCTAAAGACTTAAGTTACATCACTAATGGTCTATTATGACCTTATTTTCATAAAAAAATACTCCAAACCCTTAAAACCTATCACAATACCAATTTCGCCTATATTTACAAGATTTAATATGGTGCCCCTACACCATTTTCTAGGATTTTAGGTGTTGGGGGAAAAACATTAAATAAATGTATTTTTTCTATGCTTGAAATTTCTCAAAAATTGTTAAACATAGGCCATAGAATACATAATTTGGGAAATTAGGTGCTTAATCAGGTCTAATAATAAAAGGGGAGCAAAACATAGTGTGAAATTGTCAAGGGTGACAATTTACAATGCTACACCTAGATATTAAGGAATTTTTGGATTAGATTCATGAGTTGGAGAGGAATTTTGAGTTTGAATCCATTTAAGACCCTAAGAGACTCAATTATTCAGCCACTAGTTGGAAGGGGCATGCAACTTTATGATTGGAGTACATGCAAAAAGGTGAGGAAAGAATAGAAAAAATATCACTAGATGGGATGTGATGGTGGCACAATTGAAGGGTAAATATTTTCTTACAAATTACAAATTGGAGTTGTTCAATAAATTTAGAAATTTGAGGTAGAAAGGAATGGTTGTGAAGGAGTACATTGAGGAGTTTAATAGACTTGATATATAGGTAAGTCACATGGAGGATGATGGGGAGAAGGTGTATTAGTATTTGAATGGTTGCAAAGTGAAATTCATGATGATATTTTCTTGTTACATAAAGGGTTCCTATTAGCTTGCATTGAGGATAGAGGAGAAGCCTTATATAAAGTAGAAAACACATGGTAAGTGTAATGGAATTACTTGCACAAGTGAAGAATAAAATCAGAAATAAGTTATAAATACTTTAAAATACTTGATAATAATAAGCCACTTTGAGGGGGAAATCCTCCAAAATCCTCCAAGAAAAGCATAATTAAAATATAATGATAAAAAACTAAGGACTATGTCTGACATATATCATACTTATGCCATGGTTGTCACCTAGGCCGAACTAACTATACCTATATAAGGCTATATATATGATAGCATAATTTAAGGGATTATGCTCTCCACAAGTTAGCAATTAAAATCAATAGGTTAATGGTATACCATGCATCTTCCCTTAGATAAGTCTGGTCCTAAATGTGGATCAACTATGGATGGTTTTGCATGAAATATTCATTTTCCCACTCAGGATCTTCAATAGTAGAATTCTTCACTTAATCAAATACTCTATAATTTCCCTCATCTATAACTTCCTAGTGTGTGTTTGAAATATTTTCTTAGATTCCAAGATCATTTTTACCTCCTCATCAAGCTTTGGTTACTCTAACTAGGTTAATATTTTTATCTAATAACCTTCTTCAAGAAAGAAAAAATAAAGATCAAATGCATTTTTGTTAACCTAGGTAACTCCAATTTGTATGCTACCAGGGATAAATTTAAGAAACCCCCCTAGGAAAATGTATAAAAAATTGGCGAATCTTATATTATTTCCAAAAAATGTTAAATTTATTGGCAATTTTTTCTTTTTTGGGAAAAAAATATAAATTCAATTGATGAATCTTTTGTAATCACTAGAAGTTTGTAGAAAATCTTGGCTAATTAAACCTGTTTTTAGACCAATCAAATATTTTTATTGTTGAATTAATCTTGTTTTCAAACCAATCAAATATGTTCATTGGTAAATTAAACCCGTTTTCAAACCAATTAAATATTTTCATGGAGAATTAAACTTGTGTTAAAACTAGTAAAATATTTTTCATTGGCAAATTAAACCTGTGTTGAAACCAATTATTTTTGTTGGTGCATTAAACATGTACTCAGACCAATAAAATATTTTCATTGGTGAATTAAACCTATTTTCAAACCAATAAAAAAAAATTGTTGGAAAATTAAACTTATATTCAAACCAATAAAATATTTTCATGGTGAATTAAACTTGTATGTGAATAAAAATCATAGAGTGGGTGGAAAAAATATCAAATGCTAAATGATAACGAGTAAGTTGCTTAGAGAATTTATAAGTTCTAATTAGAAGTGAGTCAAATTTATTGTGAGTCGATATTGGTAATGATTAAGGTAGAACAAGCCATTTAATTCTTGTATCTTTTCAATGCTTCAAAGTACTCTTCTTGAAGCTAGATGTCAGTCCAAATAATATTTGTAATGGCTCTCTCTTTGATGTAAATTTAATTATTCTTTTAACAAAATTAATTTTTTCCTTTAGAATTTGTAATTATTTCATTCCACTTTTTGGAAAAGAACCATAACACATATGAGGCTTCCACACAATTCTAAATTTAAAACATGTAAATTGAGGTATGGTAACAAGAAGAAGACCCTTGATTAGATTATGCAATATATTTTGCATTAAATGTTTTAACTATTGGTTTGTGCTTCACCATAGTGGGATGCAAAACCATTTTTTTTAACAAATTCAATCGACATTACTGATGAAGTTCATCATAATCTTGATTAAATATCTGGTTCAAAAATCAGTATGGATACACCAATTTGTATAATTAGTCCTTGAAAACAATCAACCTTCCTAGGAGCAATTACTAGCCATATACTTAGAAATATTTTTCAGGATACATAATAGATGGGCTAGAGTCTTTATCAAGATGGTGTTGGGCTTCAAATTTGTAGAAGTTGCAGATAGATATTGAGTGAACACTGATATTTCTTTATGGTTCATGGATTCTTTATTAGATATTTGAGTTTAATAGGTTGATGTGTTTTCCCTGGTGAATCTTATGGTTTGAGGATTATCTAGGAGGCCTAGGGGATGTTTTGGCTGTTGAATGCATTAGAGTGGGAATCCTTGTGCTAAGGGATATTCCATGCTTCTTAAATGAAGGAGCCATTGTAACCTAACATCCTTTTGTGTTGAATTTCCATAATGTCTCTTTAGTGGAACATCATTAGCTGACCATTGTTGTATATAATTTTCTCAATAATGCAGTTTTACAATATGATTAGGAAGAGCAAGGAGTGAAGGAATTTTACATAATTTTGATAAATGTATGTGAATATTGATTTCTACTACAAATAGGATTCTGTAACTTTCGTATGTACATTTTGTAAGAACCTTTATTCATACTACATTATCAAAGATGTAAATGTCGATATGTATACTTATATTATTTTTATTAATATTAGATTTATATTATTACATCTTTATTCTATGTTATTTTAATGCAACAATTCAATTCTATGTTATTTTAATGAAACAATTAAATTTTATGTTATTTTAATATAACAATTCAATAAATCTCTTATGTTATTAGAATTAAACTTGTATGCGAATAAAGATAATAGTGTGGGTGGTGAAAATATCAAATGATATATATTGTTCTATTTTGGGATGAATTTTCCACACACCCAAATTCTTAGATATAGTCTTCGAAATGGAGACAAGTGTCAACATATTTCAATGTTAGAGTTCTTCGGTCTATTCCCATTTTCTTAAGTTGTAATAGAAAACTAAAATTAATGTACACAAATATTTCACTATTCGATGGATGGCCATAGTTGCATTCCGAAATAAAATGTGTGAAGCACTAGAATTGCGAACTCAAACCTCTAAAATCACCATAGAGCCGTTAGATTTACAAAGATTAATGTTTGAAATTTTATTGATGTGCATTAATACTTATTAAATCGCTTAAATTCATGACACATTTTTTCTTGTGGTGAATCAAATGTTGAAGTGTTGAGTATTGATGTCTTCATTCTATATATACTTCACCACCTTGTGTTCTTTGTATACTTATAACATATTTACTTTCTACATATGTCAATTGAAATCTCTCACATTTATTGAATTCAAAGGCATTAAATGAATGGAGGGCAAGTTGCATTGTTGAAGGAATATTTCTAGCTCATATATATGGATCTCAGGTTGCATTTAGTTTTTATGGTGGAAGGGAGTTTAATTTTATAAATAATTAAATAGGTTTTAGGGAAAGAACTTATTTTTGATGATCGATATCGAGTCAACACAGATATTTCCTCTTAGTTCATGGCATCATTGTTAGACCTAAATGTGTTGAAAGGTATGGCTCTAGTGATTGAAAGTCTAATTATCAAAGTACAATACTTGGGGGGTGCTAAGGAAATTCTTGCAATGGCACATTTGGGCATAGGGAATATGAGGTCAAGAGATTTCCCATGGTTGCTTATTCTTGGGGAGGTGGTAGAGCATCTTCCCTTTTGGCTTGACTTAAATGGGGTGGCTTTGGCTCGACATAGGGCTCAGACAACAAGGGGTTTCAAATGCATAAAGAAATATATTTTGCTAGAACCAATTGGAAATTAGGTGCATGTCAGAGAATTCTTCAACTACATCCATGGAAATGCAAATGTTTAATCAGGTTGTCGCATGCCAATATACTTTGGAGAGAAGGCCTTGGTTTGTAGTCTTGAAAAGTGTAGCAGGAAATTTTTTGCTAGCATATAGGATGAACAAATACTTCATAGTTATGGTTCTTGGTTTGGAGAATGGTGATTTTGTTTAAAAATATATAATTATGATGGCTACATTTAAGGTAAGTTTTATGGCTCAACCTTGGGGTGGCTTTCATGAGCAAGAAGAAGGTGATAATGGTTGTAAATTTGTATTACATTGATATTCTAGTGGGTCACTTTAGATGTAAAATCTATTTTTTGATAAACATAAATCTTCTTACACATTAAAAATATACACAAACTATTAAGGTAGAAAATAAATTATATTTTGTATAGAATCCTAAAAATACATTAGTATTTTACATCATTTATATCCTGAAAAGAAATTGGTATTTTCATTATTAATATCCTTGAAATACATTGAAATTATTCTTTTGTTCCAAGTTGCACTCTGATGCCAACTGCCATGTGTACTCAAACTATTCAAATTAATGTACAAAATTATACTCAAAAAATTAAAATAATGTAATTTTTTTATTGTTCGATGGATAGTTGCAATTGCATTCCAAAATAAAAAGTCCAAAGCACTATACTTGCAAACTCACACCTATGGAAACACCCTAGAGCTGTTAGATTTATGAAGACCAATTTTTGACCTTTTATTCATGTGTGCTATTAAAATAGTTAAGTCTTCATGACATGCCATGCTAGTTGCATCCCAAATGTTTTATATTTCACCATTCAATGAACATTTGATGGACGAATTCACTTGCATTCCATAATGAAATGTTTGAAGTACTAGTCTTGTAGACTCAAACCTCCAAAATCACCTTAGAGCCATTAGATAATTTATGAAGATTGATGTTTGACCTTTTATTCACATGCATTATTAAAACACTTAAGTGAATTTTTATGCCCAATAGAATGGTCCCACCACATTTTAGTTGTCACAACAACATTCTAGCTTACCAAAAATTTTTTGTAATAACATTATGTCACTTTAACATGTGTGTCTTGTGGTGAATTAAACGTCGAAGTGTTGAGACAAGGATGTAATACTATAAATTAATAATAATAAAAAAAAAAAAATTAATAATAACAATAATAAAATATAATATAATAATAATGTTATATATATTAATAATATAATAATATAGTACTAATTCTTGCAGTCAGCTATATCTCATAGAATCATAGATTTCGTAATCCCAATAGATTTCATACTCTAGCTGAAGCAAGATGTCAAATCAAAAAACATTTTCATTTGTTGGTGATGCCTCAAAAATGAAGGAATTAACTTTTAGAGCATGTGTACTAGATTTTCAACTTTCAAGGCTTTGCAAGAATCTAGATCACACATACTTTGGATATGTAATGATCACTAATAATTAATGATTGAGTGCTAGGTTAACCTTGTAATTTTTATATAAAGAGGGATGGTGAATTCAACTAAACTCATTCTTAAGTCCATAATATGGTTTTGAGTACAATGTTTTGAGTTATAAGAAGTCTTTGACTCATTTATGAGGTAAATAAGGATGATCTCGTGGTATTATTGGGGATACTCTAAATTATTCTACATCCAGTTATGTAGTTTTAGAGTAAAGGAGAGACCAATTACCTTTAGATAATCCGAATGGATGGAATTGAAAAGAAGTTGATCTGATTCACTTGACTCTTGAACCAAGTTTTAAACCAGGATGAGGAGCTCTAATTGAGATAAGTGATTTCACTAGGTGTGTGAGAGTAGAAGCTTTTCAAAAATTTCCCCATTGAAACCCGCCAATTTCTCATACTCCATTTTTGATAGAGGCTCTCAGAGAGGAGTTGCGGACTTTCTATGTCATGTTGATCCTTCTTGGTGGATTGATCTTGTTTGATGGCTAGGGTAGCATATTTACTACCACTTCAACATATTCTCAAAACCTCCAACTGGTATCAAGGTATCAATCTCATTTCCAAACACCTTCATATTCAACAATCCGAGATAGGTACATTTTCTATGTTCACAAATCCTAACCGTGTTTGGAAATCCACATAATCGACCACCAAATCAGCCACTACTATTAGCCTCTAGATTGGTATCCATTATGTCAAATGTTAAAGTGATGTGATTTGTGCAAGAGCTTGCATGCTCTACTCATCTTGAAAAAAGGATGGAACATTGTAATTCATTTGTAATATAACAAATAGTTATGTTTTTCTTTGTTATTTATTTTCAGTAATGAATTATTATGTGTGTTTAATGTCCATTGAAGTTACAAGTAATAGGATAATAATATAATATATTTCATTGAGAATAATTAGAATCAACATTTATCAGATTTCCACAATCCATAATATAGTCACTTTTACCATTTTTCAATTACTTAAGTTATATTTTTTAAGTGGAATTGGAAAAATAAAAAAATAAACGATGATTTAATCTATTAATTTTATAGAATATATAAAAGAAACATTTAGTTGCACCAAAAATGCACAAATGAATATTAAAATATCCTTGATCAATTTTATTCATAAGAGAAACAAAATGTACATTGGAGACAATTGTCTTTGAATCATTCACAATGTATTCATATCTTTGAATGTGTATGTTGATATCCCGAATCTTTACATTTTCATTTTCTTTCTTCCTTTAGAAACCTAGAAAAAACTAGAACAAGCTAAATTATTGGCTCTTTGAATTCTCCAATCCTCTAAAATTTTGCTAAATGGTCATATTTGCTAGGGTTTTAGAACACTGCATTAGGGTTTTGAAAAAACCCTAAACCTTCATTGAAAACCCCTTGCACTTTTTCATGTTTTATCATTGACTGCTAGCTCCAGTATCCCAATCACTTAAGTGTTTATTCATGGTATTTGTCCCATTTTCCAATTGGGCCCCTTTTATTGCTTATCCACTTGTGTCCTAACACACTTTAAAGCAACTTTAAAATGCATGTTTAAATTCATGACTTAAGCACTTTGGTTATTTGTGGCCCTTTCTCAAGACACCTGTCATATTCTTGTTTTGATGCTAAATCCATTTCGCACTACAATTTCTAATGCCTAGCATAATTTTTATATCATAAGGTTGATGCCCCACTTTATTATTTCCTAGTGACTGCTTGGCTGAATTATCACATGTACAAATTAAAAAGACTTAAGTGAATCTATGCTAATGCCTTTAATGGTCCCACCGCTCGCCATGTGTCATTTTTCCATTAGTTTTTGAGTTTGTAGGATATATTTTATTAAGAAAAAGTGAAGCTATAGAATACTGGAAAGGTGACATCTGTCCTCTTTCTCATTTGTTTTTGCATGTCTGTGGAAGCTTGTTCAATAAAGACAAAAGAAGATGAAGAATTGTGGAATGGTTAACACTTGGAATCATTTGGCATGGTTATGCAATTTCGCAGACTCAAAGCAAGCCTAGCTCTTAAGTGCAGAATCATGGGAAAGAAATATGTGGACATATTTTACTGATTTTGTGAGTCTGTAATCTCTTCAAGGTGGGTCCCATTTCAATCCGCAAAACCACATAAGGTTGCCATGTGGACTTCTAGTTGATGTCACTCACCTTTTTGAAGGCGCTCTTCTTAGCGGACCCACTCAAATGACATGTAAAGTGACATGACATGGAGTGTCTTTATTGTTGGTATGTGGTGACTAATCATGCAAATATTATACACTCTTTATGTATCCTTGCTAGGGTTTGGGGGAAATAGCCCCTAATTTTTTTTTCCCTTTTTGCACGTGAAGGGGTCAGTAGTTAATTTTTGTTAATCAACAAATGAAAAATGACTTTATAAAACCCTAATTCTAGAAGCTTCCAAAAAGCTTGTTATAAGCGGCTAGGATGTAAGTTGCGATATGGTATTCACAAGATTGTAATTTATTTTGCATTGGATAATAAAATCATTGGATGGATGAGTTTCTGTGGATGTAGCCCATATTGGGTGAGCCATGTTAATATTATGTGTTGATCCTTTTTATGTTATTCTTCATTGTTATTTTTGGGTTATTTAATCTACATATAATTACATTAATGTTTATTGCTTCAATCTGCCTAAACCCTAACATTTATTGGCTGAGATTTTTCAAAGAAAATCAAAATATTCAAATCTTGTCAAATAAATTTAGATTTTCCTATCTCTAGATATCGACGAATTACATTTAAACTTGAGAAATGGGTTATCACTTGTCAAGTAGTTGAATGCACCTAGCTTACGTGAATGAAGAGTAATGGTGAAAGTGACTAAATGTTACAATGCTACCCAATCTTTCAAAATATTTTCTCCATAATTATTGCAATTCAATCAAGGAAGGAAATCATTATGCATTTCATCAAATCTTGGAGAGCAATTTTTCAACACTCCATGACTTATGTAATGAGCTAGGGTTTTCAGAGCAAAAACAAGTTCATTATTCCAAGCGTTTGGTTCGAAGAATTCTAAAAGTTTTCAATATTTGGAGTCTATAATTGAGATAGTGGATATAGTGAATTTTTTGAAATTTTGAATAACATCTAAACCCTATATTTCCACAAGAATCCTAGGTCAGGAGTGAATTGTAACCATGATTCAACCCAAAAGCCAACCCTTTTCATAAAAAATACCTTTTGATTAAGACCTAGTTGTGCAACTCCTTGGGTCATCCATAAAAGATATACACGCCCATGGGGCTAGTTCTACAAGTGGTTTGATACATAATGGCATGGAATATAAGGATGCATAACTCCTTGTAACCATATGGAGCCTCTTCACCCACTGGTACAATAAGAGAGTTGCTAGGGTCCCCATTTCAAATGTGTGGATCTATGACCTAGGGAAACTAATTGTACCAAATATCTTCATGAATATGGAATTCATCAGGCATGTGGATAGAAGCTATGATGAAAATTTTATTTATTAGGGCTACCAATGGTGGGGTTCTAGTACAAGTCGATAAATCTTCAATTTTTGAAGTTTTTGGCTTAAAGCTTGTTGCTAACAATATCATCGGTTTTATCTCTTCAAATACAAGAATCACCAAGACAAACATAGTTACAGAGTATTGTGGCTATCAAGACACAAATTGAAGGGATCATTTGACAAGAGATCTATTAGAATTCTAGAAAATGAGTCAGAACCCTTCAACATTGTCATGTTTGAAGATTACTTCATTAAATCTATCATGCACTTTCTCAGGTCCTTGCTAGAGATTTTAAGACAAAAATCCACATGCTATTGATGTATATGGCAGATGACATCCAAAACCCTCTAGTCAACAATGAATTTTATTTTTCTACCTATATTTCTAATGGAATTCACAAGAAATTAATGGAAATCAAGGAAAATAATAAAGTGGTAAACCTCAGATGATCCTACTATACCACGTGTTTCTTTATAAGGTAAGGAAAAAATGGGACCAAACATTACAAGTTTGAATGAGAGATAAGAGTGGAAACTCTCTCCTAGTCTAGTGTTGGACTCATGTCTGGTACATGCACTTTGACTATGTAAATTATGTGGTCTTTGAGGATAATTTTATCAAGAGTGTTGGGTTTCATGTGAGTAGAAGGCATACTACAAAAAAAATTATGGATTTTTTAAGGCCCAAAGAAAGAGTGCATGAGTTGGGTGTGCAACATAATTGGGGAGATTGGTATCTCCATTCCGACCCAACTGTGATAAGGGTATATGGGTGCCTTTTGGGACCTCATATTTTTCCAAGATATATTCCTTTGAGACTGGGATATCTAGAGATAATTTGGAAATTGAATGAAGCTTACAAGATCCATTTAAATGGATACAAGAGGGGATATTTATTTCCATTTTATAAAGTCCTTTTAGATTTCAAAATGATCAAGGAGGTATTAGAGCTCATTTAACCCATGCTCCATATATACAAGATGGTCCAAGAGACCACAAGAGCATTTGATCTTGAGGGTTTTATCAACCAAGTCAAGACAAGCATCAAATATCCTCATTTGTG
Source organism: Sequoia sempervirens (assembly GCA_007258455.2). Classification (NCBI taxonomy): domain Eukaryota; kingdom Viridiplantae; phylum Streptophyta; class Pinopsida; order Cupressales; family Cupressaceae; genus Sequoia; species Sequoia sempervirens. Next base: position 10,710 of record VDFB02330868.1, read on the forward strand.
CACCAACTTTTCTTCGGTGAGGATGTGATCAGGAATTGCCTCACTGGAAAGGAGGCCAATGAAAGAAGAATGAAATGGGATTCTTTTAGAAAATAAAAGGATCAAAAGTCCAATAAGATAACTAATTATCCTAGAGAATATGCAGACATAAAAGATACTATTGCTAGGATCCAAATGGTATCAAAAAATATTGAAAAGTTAATTGAGAAAGCCCTATTAGTCGAGGAGAGACCTTCCTACCAGCCCCAAATTGATCCATTTTTGTATGGATATGCAAGAAGAGGAAATGGAACATCAATAAAGGAGCCATCCTCCCAAGAAAAACCATCTATAGCAGCCACCTCTTTGAGAACTCCCTACTGTCGATATTGTTCCATAAGAGCAATCTCAAAAGAAAAGGAGGCTTGATCAACCATCCTTGGTTGATTATCCTCTATGTGTTAATGAAGAAGGAGGTAGAGGTAATTTATAAGGAAGTAAATTAAGCAATGCACTCTCCTCCAAGGGTGAATGTCACTGAATGCCACAAGGCTAGATGGAGATTAATGTGAGAAAAGGGAGAGATGAGGAAAATTACATGAGAGCCCTTGCTTGCACTCAATTTATCTCTGGTAATAAATTTGTTAAGTCTAAATAATTCAAAGACTTTGTGATTAGAACAAGGAGAGAGGAGTTCCATGAGAAGATGAATAAGGAAAACAGAGAAACCCATCCCTCCAAGTATGAAGAAGTCACAAAAAGGGTGTATAAAGAAATATAACACTAGAGGAAGGGAGGAGATTGGTGAGATAATGTGGATTGTTGCTACTGCTAGAGTGGAATATTGCTTCTATAAAAACTTTGAACACTATTAGAAGGAAAGATGCAGAAATATTTTTTTCTAATGAGTAGGCAGAGCAAGCTTATTCTGGATTAGGCTTCAATCCTAAATGGGAAACTTTGTCATATGGGCTCTTGCTCCAAATATAGAAAAGCCTCAATTTGTAGAGACAATACAAGAGATTAAGGGAATTCTAGTTATTAAAAGAGTATTAGACACCACAAATCCCCAAGCAACTTCATTGGTTGTCCACACAACTAAATTTAGTGAAGCAACTGCAAAGAAGTTACAAGAAGAATATGATCAATTGTTGAAAGATCATGTAAAGCTGATTGTAAAGTACAATAAGCTAAATATGTAGGATTCGCCAACAACATCACCACCTACAAGAAATAAGATGGTAAGTGCTTCAACTTCAAGCTTCTCAAGCACTCTAATGAAAGAGGAGGATTTAAATGAAAAGATAGAGAAGCTAGAAGAATAGATGAAAAATTCCTAGGGAGGAGTAAAAGAAGACAAGCAACATAGTGGATGGTGTAATAAAATATAAAGTGTCCAAAATCCTTGGGAAATTAGAAGATTTTGATCAAGATTACTAAAATATTAAGGATACATATGCTAAAATTTTAAAGGATTAGGAGAACCTTGGGAGTATAATGAAGAAGTGAGTACCTAAGATTGATAGTCTATAGCGTATTTATAAAGGGGAAAGATTTGAAATGGCATGCTTGTTAATATTCTTCCTACTTGGAATATAGCCAAGTTAGTAGGAGAGATGCAGGAATATATGACAAAACTAGTGTAACAAATAAAGAATGTTCAAGTATTTTTAATGTATATAAATGAAAGTCATGCCAAGTATCCTAGATGAAAACCAAGAGATCAAATCCTTAGACTAGTGGAATGAATGCTTCAACAAAATGGTCCCTACCCTTGCAACATTCATCTATGCTAGTGATGATATGAACACAAATTTTCTCAAATCCACTATAGATAAGTTGATCTCCTTATAACAAGGTTTAGATACTTTTTGCAAAGAGACTAGAGCACTCTTAGATGCAAAGGTACAATTCCAATGTTTACAAAGAACTTTCATTTCCATGGACATCATAAAGGAATATGTAGGATGAGATAAAAAATATAATAAATTGCAATAAGTATATTTCTATCATATCATCCAACTACTTGTTTTTGTTTAATCCTAAGAACAAGATTTTCAAATGAAAATGTGACTTCTGTCCATGGCCTTAAGATTGTTGCTCCCTTGTTTCTATAAAAAGGAATTATGAGCCATTTTCAAAGGATCTTGGATTTTCGTAATTAGAGGGAGTTTGTTCTAGGTCTACATGTGATAATGTGTCTAGTCTAGGTCTTCTAGGGGAGAAATGAAAATGTAACTATAATTTTTGTACAACAATACAAATTTGAATTATGAATATATTGTGAAAAATTCACAATCATTTGTCTCCAAATCTTATAAATGGAAATTAATCAACAATTTCTATGTCTAAAATATTGAGAGTCCTAACATATTCAAGGATTGCTAAGTAGAATTGGTTGTAAATTTTTGAAAGAATATCACTGTAAGGAAAAGATATATGAGCTTTTACAAAAAAAAATTTAATTTTCTTTTCAAAGGTTAATTGCTTCTCTTTTTTACTTTGTAACCCAAGCTTAAGGCACCAATCTAAGTATGAATACTAGTTATACATCCATGATCAATATATTTCAAACTAATTTCCCATATGTGTTGTAATGTATTTCTTAAGGTTATTTCATGTTCTCAAAGCCAATGAAGATTAAAGAAATAGTCACCAAGAATCTTACCAATTATGTCTCATATATTTGTAATTCTTGGCACATTTTATGATATTTTTTTTGTTTAAACAATATCCTGATATAAAGTGTAAATAAATTTTGATAATTGTTAAGGATCACTCTCCTAGGTCTTGTAGAACCTAAAGTGCAGAGGAGAAAACTATTTAATCAATCTCCTATTTGTTGGAAAACTCCTTGAAACATTTAAGCATAAGAACTGGTAAATGTTGGATGTTGTGGTTGTATTGCTGATATGTGGTTGTCATTGATGTCAACACTATTAGCATTGTTGCATTAGAAGTTGTATATGTCAAGGATATTGAGAAAATTGTAATAAGAAGTGCTACAGGTTGTCAGTGGTGAAGTGAAGTTCTTTCTGTCAGTGTGTTTAGTACATTGTTGTTTTGAGATTGTGGACTAAATGGTTTCTTGTTGAGTATGTCTAGTTTATCCATGTCGATTTTCAAAGATCTGCATGAAGAGTTGACCAAGTTATGGTGATTTTCATTCTGATAGTTTTTCTATCGCTTCAGTTAGTGTTCCTGATTGACGATTTTGTGATTTTAGTAAGCTCAATTGTTGCAGATGCTTCTCTGATATTTCATGATGCTTGTGGATGTTTCTAGTTCATTCTCTATCTTTTTGGCATGTTTGCATTGATCGTTGTGCTCGTGATATGAGATTTTCTCTTGCATGTTCATGTTTTTCATGTTCTTGGCCGACAAGGTGTTGAAGCATATTGTGGATCTTTGAGGAGAAATTAATTGAAGTGTTTTCATGTTGGAGATGTTTTTTTAGGTCTTCACTATGTTATGGCAGCCTTGGTTGATTTGTATGAATAATCTTTATTTTTTTTGGGCTGATTGTTTGTAATTATTTTATTATCTTTCTATGGCTGACTTATAGCAATGTAATTTCTTGTTGCAGATATATAAGAGTGATTGTTTGAAGTGTGGAAGAGTTGAAAATGTCAAGTGTATGAGTCCTGTGTGTGAATAAAGTTTAGATCATTCAAAGTTAGAGCAGAGAGTGAAGAAGAGTGAAGAAGTGTTCATGTGCTTAACCGGAACTGTAACTAGGCATTAGCAGATGCTATTTTCTTAGTTCAAATCTAGATGGTTTTAATCTGAATCTTTCTATAAGACAATGTGTCTTCCTTGGGTAGTAATCCTTGTTGTATTTGAGTAGTGAGATATAGGCAGTGTTCTTGAATGCATGCACATTCCCCATTCACATTTCCTTATACTTTTAACAGGGTATAATCTTATGGATTGACCTCCACCATGGTTTTTCCCCTAACAGGGTTTCCACATAAAAAATATTGGTGTTATGTGTGCTTCTAATGTGTTGTTCATTTATACTTTCATGATTAATGATTAGATCTGAAATTAAAGGTTAATAAGTTGAATAAGTTTGGTCCAATGACAAGCGATTCACCTCCTCTCAGTTGTCTTCCCCTTGAGTTTCCAACAAGTGGTGTCGAGCTTGTGGTTCCTTGGAAGAAGTTTACTAGCTTGAGGTGATCCAGGATGGCGACTTATAAGAAGGATAGTCCTAAATTTGATAGAACAAATTATTCTTTGTGGAAATCTTGAATGGAGTGCCATATGAGATGCATTGGTGAACCCTCTTGGAGCATTACGAAAATATATATGTTATTCCACTTGAATGTTCCTAACTACATTTGAGATCAGCGATGTTGAATATAATATCTGACTAAGGAGGCATTGTTGGGTGCTTTTGACTAATAATGAGATGAAAAATGTGATGGATCACGAGATTTCTTGAGATCGGAAAGTTAAGGATTTTGTATGAAAGGTGATGCAATGTAGTGCTAAGCTACAAAGTCTGAAAGGAAAATATGAAAAGTTGAAAATGGGTGATGATGAAAATGTTACTACTTTCATGCAAAGAGTAAATGAGCTTGTGTGTGGTATCAGATGTGCTGGTGGATAGATAGACAAATCAGATATTGTTGCTAAAGTGCTTAGATCTTTGCTTGATTCTTACAAATTCAAGGCTAGTGCTATTGAAGAACTTCGAACTGTGACAAATTTTACTAGAGATATGTTGATTGGTAAGCTTATTGCTTTTGAGTTGAGTGAATTTGGTGATGCCCTTCCTAAGGTTGAATTTGCATTTAAGGCTACTACTTTTGAAAGAGATAGACAAATATATGATCCGGGTGAAATTTCATCAACAAAGACATTCAAGTATGAGGATGCAATGAAATAGCTGGATGAAGAAGAAAGAGAGCTTGAAGAACTTGAAGCATTGATTGTGAAAAGAGGAGCCATAGGACAAGGTAAGTATAAGGGAAAGTTGCCTATTAAATTTTTCTCTTGCAATAAGATAGGTCATTTTGCATCAAGGTGTCCTGAGAGAGTTTCCAAGCCAAGATTTAGCAAGCCTAAATTCCAAAAGAAGTGTTACTATGTTGTTGATGAAGGTGTAACAGATGATGAATCTGACAGAGGAAATGCAAGTGAAGATGAATTTTTGTTTATTGCTATTAAGGAAAATAGTCCTATGTCTACTAAATCTTCTAGTTGTACAAATGTGGAGAAAGCCCTAGCTGCTTGAGTTGAAGAGAAAGATGAATGGGTAATTGACAGTGGTTGTTCTCATCATATGATAGGAGATAAAAGTAAGTTTGTGAATTTGGAGAATTATGATGGTGGTGTCGTGAGATTTGGTGATAACACAGCTGGTGTGATCCGTGGAAGAGGATGCATTTCTCTTGATGGTAAGCATAAGACTAATGATGTCTTGTATGTTGGAGGTTTGAAGCATAATATTTTGAGTGTTGGCCAAATGGTTGATAAGGGATAAAATTTTTAGTTCATGGATGGTAAGTGCAAAATATTGGGAAATTATGGAAATGTGATTGCATAAAGTACACAAACAAAAGGTAATATCTTTCATTTGAATGCTGCTAGTAAAAGTTGTTTGATTGCTCAAGTTGATGAGTTTGTTATGGCATAGGAGAATGTGTCATGTTAAATTTGATAACATTGTCAAGATAAGTTCCACTAAAGTTGTGAGAGACCTTCCTAAGCTAATGAAACCTACTAATGTCGTATGCAAAGAATGTCAGTTAGGAAAGCAAACAATAATTTCATTTCAAAGTAAACAACAAAACTCAAATGGATTGTTGGAACTTGTGCATACTGATTTACTAATGCCATATGCAAAGAATGTCAGTTAGGAAAGAAAACAAGAATTTCATTTCGAAGTAAATAGAAAAACTCAAATGGATTGTTGGAACTTGTGCATATTGATTTATGTGGTCCTACTAGAACTAGAAGTTTACAAGGTTATAGATACTTCTTGTTTCTTATTAATGATTATTCAAGGATGATGTGGGCTACTTTATTAAGGGAGAAATCTGAAGCTCTGGAAAAGTTCAAGATCTTTAAGGCTATGGTTGAGACATAGACTGGTTTGAAGATTAAGTGTTTGAGATCAGATAGAGGTGGTGAATTCATTTCTAGTGAGTTTAATTCTTTTTGTGAAGAGCATGGAATAAAGAGGTAGTTATCTGCACTGCAAACCCCTCAACAAAATGGATTTGTGGAAAGGAAGAACATAACAGTTCTAGATGTGGCTAGAACCATGATGTTGGAAGGAAATGTGCCTCAAATCTACTGGAGAGAAGTTGTGAGTACTGTTGTGTACACACTTAACCAGGCACAAATAAAAGGCGATAGTGGTAAGACTCCTTTTGAACTATGGACTGGTCAAAATCCTATTGTTAGATATTTCAAAATCTTTGGAAGCAAGTGTTATATCAAAAGAGATGAAGATATAGGAAATTTTGATGCTAGGAGCGATGAAGGAATCTTTTTGGGTTACTGCAGCTACTAAAGTAAAGACCCTCTAGGTGTTACAACAAGAGATTGAAGAAAATGTTTGAAAGTGCAAATGTTAAGTTTGATGAGGACATAGTTGAACTATCCAGAACCTATGGATATAATTCTGATGATCAAAATGAGAGTACAATAAAAGGAAAGCAAGGTTAGACTGCAAGTCAAGTTCAAATCATTCTGGTGAATGAAGAAAATCAAGAAGAAGGAGAAATTGATGGAAGAACAAAAGAGAGATAAAAAGAGCCTGAAGTTGAAGAACATTCTAAGAAGACTCAAAGGTATGTGAGATTGAATCTGTTACAGAATCCAGATCATATGTGATAAGAACAAAGGTGTCAGGACCTGGAAAAATTGAAAGAGTATTGTTTGGTTTCAAGGCCGAGAGGCCTAACAAATAATAGTCGGCAGCTATTACAAAGATGAGCATTGGGTTGAAGCATAATGAAGAGGAACTTGAACAGAATTGAGAAAGAATGATCACGTTGGATTCTTGTTCTGAGACCCTAAGAATGAAGAATATCATTGGAACTAAATGGGTCTTTAGAAACAAACTAAATGAATGAGTGAAGTGGTTAGAAACAAAACAAGATTGGTTTGTGAGGATATTCTCAAATGGAAGGTAGTGATTTTGAAGAAATGCTTTTCACGATTCTAGAATTGAATGCGATATTTTTATTAGCTTATGCTTCTTATAAAGAGACTACAAAGGTTTATCAAATGGATGTCGAGTCTTCTTTTCTAAATGAAAAGTGAAAGAAGGGGTATATGTTAGTAACTTACTTGAGTAGTTCAGTTGGTGATCATAAAGAAGATATGGTGTGTCAATTGAAGAAAGCATTGTATGGTCTTAAACAAGCCCCTAAAGCATGGTATGCCAGATTGGATAAGTACTTGGTGAAACTTGGATTTAACAAAGGTACTGCTGATAGTAATATATATTTCAAGAATGATGATAAAGATTTGATTGTGGAATTTTTTGTTGATGATATCATATTTGGAGGAGATGATAGCTTGTGCATGAAGTTTGCTAATGAGATGCAGAATGAATTTGAAATTTCAATGATTGGAGAGATGAAATTCTTCTTGGGATTACAAATTACTCAGTTAGATAAAGGGATTTTTATATCTCAATCCAATTATGTGAAAGAATTGCTTATGAAATTTGGTATGGAAGACTCAAAGCCTGTTGGTACACCCATGGTGACTAAATGCAATTTGACAACGATGATGATTCTCCAAGGAAAATGAGAGACCAAGATATAGATCAATGATTGGTGGATTGCTTTATTTGACTCAAACTAGGCCCGATATCATGAATATTGTATGTATTGTTGCTAGATTTTAAGTTGATCCTAAAGAATCTCATGTGACTACTGTAAAGAGAATTTTCAGATACTTGAAAGGGACAGTTGATTTTTCTCTATGGTATCCTAAAGATGATAATCTTACTTTGAGTGACTTTACTGATGCTGATTGGGTAGGAGATGTGAATGACAGGAAAAGTACTAGTGGTGGAGCATTTTTTGTAGGAAAGAAGCTAATTTCATGGTTGAGTAAGAAGTAGAATGCTATTTCTTTATCTACTACAGAGGCAAAATACATTGTTGCTGCTAATAATTGTACTCAAGTAATGTGGATGAAACAAATGCTAAAGGATATTAGAGTTGTGTACGATGAGTGTATTGTTATATTCTGTGATAATTCAAGTGCTATTAACATTTCTAAGAATTTGGTGCTACATTCAAAGACCAAGCATATATCTATCAAATTTCACTTTTTGAGAGAGAAGGTAAGTGAAAAGGAAGTCAAATTGGAGTATGTTCCTATTAAGGATCATATTGCAGATATCTTTACAAATATGTTGCCTAAGGATACTTTTGAGTATCTCAGAGGGAAGTTATGGGTGATTACCCCTCCTAATCAGAACTAAGTATGCATTTCTTTACATCAATTCGTGCATTTCATGATCATATTTTGATCCGAATTGATGTTGTGGTGGTTGCTACTCAAGGGGAGTAGTCAAATGTTTAGAAGTTTAGATATGTGGTTTAGAGCTTGTATTGAAGAGATCTTTGTCATTGATGTCAAAGGGGGAGAAGAGTAATGTGAAAAACAAACTACTGATTATTTGGGGAGAAGAGCCTTGTGGGGAGAAGATCATGTGAGGAAAGAAAAGTTAGAACTTAAAGGGAGAGTAAGCGTAGTTGTGTTGATGGTATTTTTCACATTATGTGTTTCCATCAATTCCAAAGGGGGAGATTGTTGGATGTTGTGGTTGTTTTTCTGATATGTGGTTGTCATTGATGTCAACACTATTAGCATTGTTGCATTAGAAGTTGTATATGCCAAGGATATTGAGAAAATTGTAATAAGAAGTGCTACAAGTTGTTAGTGGTGAAGTGAAGTTCTTTATGTCGGTGTGTTCAGTACATTGTTGTTCTAAGATTTTGGACTAAAGGGTTTCTTGTTGAGTATGTCTATTTTATCCACGTTGAGTTTCAGAGATCCACATGAAGAGTTGATCAAGTTCTGATGATTTTCATTTTGACATTTTTTTGGTCACTTCATTTTGTGTTCTTGATTGAAGATTATGTGATTTTAGTAAGTTCAATTGCTGTGGATGCTTCTCTGATATTTCATGAAGCTTGTGGATGTTTCTAGTTCATTTTCTATCTTTGTGGCATGTCTACATTGTTTGTTGTGCTCGTGATCTAAGATTTTCTCTTACGTGTTCATGTTTTTCATGTTCTTGGCCGACAAGGTGTTGAAGCGTGTTGTGGATCTTTGAGGATAAATTAATTGAAATTTTTTCGTGTTTGAGATGTTGTTTTCGGTCTTCACTATGTTATGGCTGACCTTGGTTTATTTGCATGAATAATCTTTATTTGTCTTTGGTCGTCTGTTTGTAATTATTTTATTATCCTTTTGTGGCCGACTTATAGCGATGTAATTTCTTGTTGTAAATATATAAGAGAGATTGTTTGAAGTGTGGAAGAGGTGTGAATGTGAAGTGTATGAGTCCTGTGTGCGAATAAATTGCAAATCATTTAAAGTTAAAGGAGAGAGTGAAGAAGAGTGAAGAAGTGTTCATGTGCTTAACCAGAACTGTAACTAGGCATTAGCAGATGTTATTTTCTCAGTTCAAATCCAGATGGTTTTAATCCAAATCTTTTGTAAGACAGTGTGTCTTCCTTGGGAAATAAGCCTTGTTATATTTGAGCAGTGAGCTCTAGGTAGTGTATCTGAATGCATGTGCATTCCCCATTCATATTTCCTTATACTTTTAACAGGGTATAATCTTGTGGATTGACCTCCACCGTGGTTTTTCCCCTAACAGGGTTTCCACGTAAAAATCTTGGTGTTATGTGTGCTTCTGATGTGTTGTTCATTTATGCTTTCATGATTAATGATCATATCTGAAATTAAGGTTAATAAGTTGAATAAGTTTGAGATTCGGTGACAACTAATTCACCCCCCACTCTCTCAGTTGTCTACCCTTGAGTTACCAATAGTAAATTCTTTAGATAGTTTCAATAATCAATTGGGAATTAAAAACAAACCAACACTACTCTTATGAATAAAATTGATCAAGGATCATTTGTGTTCATTGTTTCCCTATTGTGCAAATGAATGTTTCTCATATAAATTTTGTTAAAGTAATGGATTAAATTTCTATTTGCATGTTGGTTGCTTGCTTCAGTATCTTAATCACTTAAGTTGATTACGCATGGCCTTTGTTTCATTTCCCAATTGGCCCCCTATTACCACTTACCAATTAAATTTATGTAAGTAGTTAATTGCATGCTCTTGTTAACTATATAATATTTTATAATTAATATTTTCATTTCATATTTATATGACATAATATTATACCTTAGAAAATTAGAAAAAAATGTATTAAATTACTTGACCGTTTGATGAATGTTTCATGGTTGGCTGTAGTTGAATTTTGGAATGAAATGCACAAAGAACTAGACTTGTAAAATCAAACCTTTAGAATCACCCTAGAACTGTTAGATTCAAAAAGATCAAAATTTGATAATTTATTTGAGATGGAACATTGGAATGATGCAATCTCTTGCCAAAAGTGATCAATTAATTGAAGTTGTAGAAATGCAAGACA
>VDFB02330869.1:0-33284 GCA_007258455.2 Sequoia sempervirens
AAAGATGCTCAAAGGGGGGAAAGGGAAGCCTCTATGTGTCCCCCCCAATAACTTATGCTCTTAGAAGATCAAAGCCGGATGCGGTGTGAAACGGTGGAAGGGGAAAGGCAAGAAGTTTAGGGTTGATGGAAGGAAGCATCCTAGAGAAGCAAAGTGAGCACCCTTTGGGGGAGCCATTGATAAGTCCTGAGTAGGAAAATATCGCTACATGCCTAAGGAATATTACACCCCAAATGGTTGAAGAGGTGGAATCCCAATCCCAATAGAGGGTGACCTAGTGCTTTGCTGAGGACAAACTTGATCAATCTAGCGTGGTTCTGGAATGTGAGAAAAATGTGAAGATGAATGAGCTTCCCAGGACTAAGGCTTCTTAGGGACAAGAGCCCATTAAGACTGATTTCCACTCCGTTGGAGGGGAAGAGTAAGGAATCGTAATCTAGAATGAGTACAAGGAACAAAAGAAATGCTGGTTGTGAGTCAGACTGTAAAAGTATGGGAAGATTGTCTTTGAAAGATGCCAAGGAAAGAGACATCAAAAAGGAAATAGCTGATGGTGTGCAATAGATTATCATGGATATGCACTCGAAGAGCACACCCACTTCCAAGAAAGGAAAATTATTTCGTGGAATGCTAGAGGTCTCAATAACCCTCATAAACAATACCTTTTGGCTAATCTAGTTAATTAAAGTGAAGAATAGGCTCTTTATGTTGAGCACACAGTGATACTGAGAAGGTGGGGGGAGGGGGGTGAATCAGTATCTAACAATCTTTTACTTTTCAAAACTTATTCAATCACAATAAAACCATTCAAGTAAGATCTAGCAATTATGAACACAATGAGAACACACAATTTACGTGGAAAACCTTTCAGGAAAAATCACGGCACAATATTGCATATATATTATAGTTTAATCTCCTTCTTGTAGGCTTCAACCTACTATCCAAGTCTCAAATTTTTATACCAACTGAGCTCCAACTCAGCAAGCGGCTCCAACCTCTACTTGATAGGCTCCAACCCCCACACACAAACTGAGCTTCAACCCAGTGAGAGGCTCCAACCTCAATTTGATAGGCTCCAACCTATTGATTCTTCTATGCCTGATATAATATACTCCACACAAATCTGATTCAAACTAGAAATCCTTTTATTCAAATCTGATTACAACTCACACAATGTTCTTCTTCCTCAAATTTGATTTCATTTCACACAATATCTCTCTTTCTCAAATCTGATCACTACTTCTGATGTAAGTCTTTCTTTTCAAATCTGGTTTACATGCAAATATTATTCTTGATAATTCTGAAATAATTTTAACTCACTAGCACATGTCTTCGTACTTTATCACACAATTATTTTCAATACAAATCTGATTCACACTTCATACTTCTGCTTTTTCTTTCTCTTTTTCAGAATTAAATCATTGGATTGCTTGCTTTGAATTCACAAATGTTATCACCTTTTATTCTCACAATGGATATGTCTCTTATGAAAAATTATGTCTTTTACCAAAGTTTATGTCTCTACAAGGAGTCGCACCTCTTCAAGAAGTAATTTCTGCCCTTTCTAATTTAATTGCTGCTCTTTAAAAAAGTAATCGCTTCCTTTTTTAATTTAATTGCTGCTTTTTAAAAACTTTTAATTGTAACCTTTTATATCCGCCTTTTACTAATCGCTGCTCCTTAACACATGTAATCTTGGGTGATCCATATAGATATGTCTTTGAAATGCATGGTGGTCAGCCACCAACAGCTAATAACTTTATTTGAACTTTTATAGATGGCAACTGCCCCTTAATAAATTGCAGCCTTCCCACATTTAAGTCGCACCCTTCAAGACATGTTCATTGTTATTTTTAACCATTCACTGCTTCATTATAAATCATTTCATTTTTTTGTTATCTTAACTTGGCGATTTGATATGCATTATGAAGTCGGCCCATATTGCCATTGGTACTTAAGGAATAAGTCGGCCCAAACAAACTGATTTTAAGTCTTTAATTTAAACATTTTCTTGACACTATCTTTATGAGTAGAGATCAACCTAAAAAGCTCCAATGTGATCCTTCAAACAGCTGATCCAACTTGTCTTTATAAAACTGATCTAACTATCCTTGAATATGCCACTTAATAATGACAATTCCATCTTTCATTCTTTGGTATTAATGACATGGCAACTTTTACATTTTGCATATACAATGATATTGCTACTTTGACATTAATGGAAACCATTTCTTATGTTCTCCCTTTGACATCAATGACAACATTTCCAGCACTTTAAAGATTGTGGGTTTCATGGAGTCAGAGATGATGGGGCATCCGGTGGCATGGCTACTTTCTAGAATCCTAAAGTAGTGAACGGCTTAGCATTATTTGAGGACCCTAATCATGTTGCAACCCCATTTATTAGTATTAGAGATGATACAAATTGGATCTCCTCTAGTATATACACCCCTAACAATAGAGGAGCCAGAAGAACATTATGGCTTATCCTTAAAGCCTTTAGATCTAGCCATCCTATTGGGAAATGGATCCTAATGGGGGATTTTAATACCCCCTCGAGGGAATGCGAGAAGAAGGGAGGTTCTTAGACTTCTTTGGAAAGCAGGGAAGATTTGGCAGATTTTATTAATGACTAGGCTCTTTTAGATCTTGAATTTTACCTGGTCTAATAGACGTATTGGTACCTCTCTCATCGATGTGAGACTTGATCTATCTTTGATCTCCCCAGATTGGTTATCCTCTCATTGTTGTTCTTTGTTTGGCCTTACTAAACTTGGTTTTGATCAATATCCTTTTATTTTGTATGCTGATAAATTGAGGAGGAGAAAGAGTTTTCCTTTTAGATTTGAAAAAATGTGGACCTTGCATCCTAACTTGGAAAGTAAAATTGCTGAGTGGTGGAACATTGTGGTTAATGGTTCTTCTATGTACAAAATAGCTAAAAATCTTAATAATGTAAAATCCAAGATCCAAGGTTGGAACATAAAGTCGTTAGGGAATATTTTTAAGAGAAAAGAGGAGGTGAGAGGTAGGTTGGACTCAATCCAAAAGGATATTCAACAAGTGGGTCTAGACTCTTCCCTTTTGTCACAAGAGAATTACATCTTATTTGGGCTTCATTCTATTATTTCCAGGGAAGAGGAGTTTTGGAGACAAAGATCTAGGGTAGTTTGGCTTAAAAATGGAGATTGAAATACTAAGTTTTTTCATCTTACCACCCTAAAGCATAGATTGGCTAACAAAATCAAGGAAATTCAATTGAATGGTGTCAGGATCACTGATAACTCTAAAATTTGTAGGTCTGCGGTTTGCTTTTTCATTCATTTTCTTTCTATTGACAACCCTACTGATTTGGATGTTCAAAGGGATATTTTGCATGAGATACCCAGGCTCTCAAGTGAGGAAGATAACTCTATGTTATGCGAATTACCAATGGATGAGGAGATTAAAGCTATTGTCTTCTCCTTTGAAGGTAGTAAAGACTTAGTTCTTGATGGTTTTCCTCACTTCTTTCAAATTTATTTGGATATCATTGCCAAGGATGTAACAACGGCGACTAAGTAGTTTTTTGGCAGCAAAAGAGTGTTGAAAGAGTTGAATTCTACTTTTATTGTTCTTATTCCGAAGAAGTCAAGTGCTACTTCCTTTGCAGATTTTAAACCTATCAGCCTTTGTAACTTGATTTACAAAATCTTGTCGAAGGTGGTGGCATCTAGATTGCAACTAGTCCTTCCCAAATTGATCTCTATGCAGCAAAGTGGATTAGTGCAAAGTAGACATATTCTGGACCCCATTATTTCCATTCATGAGGTCCTTCATTTGTTGTCTGTAAATAAAAAGGAAGGCTTTCTTCTCAAATTGGACCTAATGAAAGTTTATGATAGGCTGTAATGGGAGTTTCTAGTAAAAGTAATGGCTACTTTTGGGTTTGGACCTAAATTCTTCAACCTAATCTTTGAAATGATTTCCACTCCTAAGTTTTTTTTCTTTATTAATGGTTCTCCTTCAGGGTTCTTTTTGAGTTCTAGGGGCATTAGACAAGGGGAACCTATTTCTTTGTTCTTGTTTGTTATCATGGCGAAAGCTTTGGGAAGAAATATCCTAAAGGCCATTAATGATGGGAGAATGAAAGGGGTTCTTCCTGCCTCTATTGCACCTCCCTCCTCTCAGTAGTAGTTTGTGGGTGATACCATCATAACAAGTGAAGCTTTGGTAAGAGAAGTGAGAGAACTTAAATCCATTTTATTGAATTATGAGTTGGGTTCAGGTCAAAAGATTAGTCTTCCCAAGAATATGATTTTCTTTATGAACACTCTGTCCCTCATTAAAATAGGATTGCTCAAATTCTTCAATGCCAAATTGGCAACCTTCCTTCCAAATACATGGGAATGCCCCTTTTTCATGACAGAGTTTTGGAGTCTTTTTGGTTAGAGTTAATTGATAGATTTCAAGCCAAGTTGGTTGGGTGGAAAGGGACTTTATTAAGCCAGATAGGGAAAGTTCAGCTCATCAAAGCCACTTTGCAAAACATTCTAGTTTATGGTATGCACCTCTTCAAAATTCCTACAAAGCTTGTGGAAAAGATTGAAGAGATTTCTTTGGTTTGGAACTAAGGAGAGCAAAAGACCCCCTTTGGTGGTTTGGGATAGTGTTTGTAGGTCAAAAACTATGGTGGTCTAGGAATTAGAAAGATTAAGGAGTTCAATCTTTCCTTGATGACCAAATTTGCTTGGAGACTAATGTTTAGACATAATGAGTGGACTGGATACACTAAGAGAAAATTGAAAATATCTATTTCAGAATAGGAACTTGTAGGATTGTTTAGAATGTTCTGATCTTCCCCTTGGTTCATGCATTTGGAAAAATATTGTGGATAGCATAGACAATAATTGAAAAAGGTGTGAAATGGATTTTGGGGGATGGTAACTCCATTAAGTTTTGGGAGGACAAATGACTTTTGGAGATTTCTCTTTCCAATTGTGATTGGGTGGAGGCCTCTAAAAGATCTTTGTTTAAGGTACATTGGGGTTAAAGTTGCAGACTATATGGATGTGGAGAGGGGTTTTTGGAGGTATCTTTCTTCCTTGCTCCCTTATTTTAATTTGGGTGCTTCTATCACTAGGTTTCAATCCTTGCTCTCTCGGATTCACATTCCTCTTTTCCCTAGGAGGGATAAATTTGTTTGGTGCTCTACCCCAATTGGTTCCTACTCTATTTCTTTTGTTTTTTCTTCCCTCAAAACCCCAGTTGTTCTCGCTCCATTTTGGGCTAAGGTATGGTCCCCTAAGTTGATTCCCAAAGTGTATCTTCTTTTGGATCTTTGTTCAAACTAAGATCCTTACTCTTAACAATCTAATGAAAAGGGGTTTCTCTTTCCCTAATTGATGCACTCTGTGAATGTAATGAGGAGAGTGTTTTTGACTTGTTGGTGGAGTGCAATTTTTCAGAGGCTATTTGGGAGATTTTGTTTTTTTGGTGGAATGTCAGTTGGGTATTTTCTAAGTTTGTTCAGGAGTTGATTGATCAATGGAGTTCTCCTTCTAATCCTTGCGTTTTTTATGGTCCCTTATGCTTCCCCACATTGCTTGGGGTTTATGGAAGGAAATAAACAATTTTTTTTAGGGAAAAAGGTACGATAAGGGTTGCTAATAGAATTTTGTTAGCTATTAAGGAAAACTTTATGACAGGGATTCCTAGAATGGTGTCCAATACTTCCAAAATTCGGGTTTCTGAATCAGCTCTTCAGATTTCCGAAGCTTGGAACTTTCAGCTTGATATTTCATTCCCTTTTAAGCTAAGTTACTGGTCTTGGTACTAGTTTAGGTTCGAGTTCAAGGGTTTGGTTTGTGGGTTCGATCAATTTTTTTTTGGGGGTTGGGTTCATCCATACAAAATCATATAAAAATAAAAAATATATACATATTTGCAGCAGTAATTAAGTTCAAAATACAACACACATAGCATCTTGTATTATATAATAAACAAAGCCACCATATTAGTAGTCAAATATTAGTCAAACATGAATGTCATGATATATATTAAAGTTAAAAAATAATAATGTCAAGCGTCAACAATCAACCATCATTGATCAAAAATCATATGGGTCTTCAAAAATATCATCACCATCCATATTATAAATGCCACTCTCATGTTCACTAGTTGGCTCTAGTCATTGTCAACATCAAGTGCAACAAAGTGGGAATGGAAGCATCCAATCAATATGGTATGGCTTGATATCCCACTTCCTTGTGTCCCCTTCCATGTAGCCACTTTGTCTGTGTAAGGAGCCACAAGTTTGAATGCACATACTCCAAGTCCTCTGCCTTTTTTGAGTGTAGTCGATTGTGTTTTACTGAGTGGATGAAGGAGTATGTGCTCCAATTCCTCTCAAATGCAGATGAACTAGCAACCTATTAAGACAAAATTAGAGAGTTAAGAGTTACTAAATTAAAAAATTTAAATTATAAAATTAAAATGTAAATAAAACTTAAAAGATTATTATTTTTTTTATAAAACTTGTGATAAAGTTTTGATCACAAGAGGTTGTAGGTGTGTGAATGGTTGGCCATGGAAGTACAACCAACTATAAGCATTGACCTTATACTTGTTCCAAAGAGCATCAAGACTAAAGTCACCGGAGCATGCAAAATCCATGAACTCAACCCTCATTGCATCTCACATGTCATGGTTAGTGAAGAGTCTGTGAAGCGCTGCCTTGTAGCCTTGATTGGCTTCAACATCTCTATATGGGGCAACTCTTGTTGTCGTAGAAAGGAGCTCAACACTATAATATTTGGGACTCAATGCAAAGGCAAGAAGATGTAGTGGAGTGGTCATTTTGTTCGATCTCTCTTCAATGATTTTATGTAGTTGTTTGAAGAATTTTTCTTCAGGATCTTGCTCTTTTGCTTTTATGATGACTTTCATCTTCTCAATCGTTGAGTCAATGCCACCATATATCTCACCGAAACAAGGCCTGTCCATTTTGGTATAATGGATCATGCTTAATATGGCTTAGTGAAACTGAGGAGGTACTCAACACAATCCCACCAAATGTCATCTAGGATCATTTGCTTAACCTTTGCTGCCCTTGTAGTGCTAGATTGCCTCCATATGGACCAGTTTGGGCTGATGACCATGTTAGAAAGTGCCTCACGAACCTTCACAAGTCGTCTCAACACAATTGTGTTGGAGGCAAAATGGGTCTTAGCAACTTGTTTGAAAATCAAAATTAAAAAAAAAAATTACAAAAATTAAAATTAAAAAGTTTACTAAAGTGAAACATATTTATTATTTAACTTACCTTCAACAGCTCCAATTTCAAGAATGTTCTAAATATGCCTTGTGACACATGGTGGTTGGTGATGAACATTTGGATCTCTTTGGCTTCATAATACACATGTTTGATCCAATCAATTTGGTGCCAATTTTTTGTAGCATAAGGTTGAGGGTGTGGACAGCACATGGTGTCCAAAAAATGTGTAAATAAGGCTCTTCAACCAATAACCCAACCGCTCTACAAATTTTGGCATTGTCTATTACAACTTGCACAACATTTCGAGTGCTCAGTTCATCAATGGCTTGAGAAAGAATTTTAGCAATAAATGCACCATCCTTCACCTCTCCTTCACAATCCATTGGTCTCAAAATCATTGCCCCTTTAGGGGACACTGCAATAACATTGATCAATGACCAATTTTTTGCATCTTTCCATCCATCATAAATGATGGACACCCTTGTTTTGTCCCGCAAATCACTTATGGGCTTCAAGGACCATTAGAATTTCATCTCTTTTTCTAACAAGGTGCTATGCACCTTCTCAAACCTTGGGCCCTTGTACCCTTTTGGAGGATCACTAATTGCTTTCACCTTTGTTGCCAATATGGTGAGTGAAAAAAATTGAATGCCAATCTACTTGCATAGACACATCTTGCTACATGTTGATTGGCAATCTCTCAAGACTCATTATGAAATGCTATTTCCAATGGTCCCTTTGATCTCTTATGTATAGAGGCCACATGTTGTTCTTTAGGTGTGGAAAAAAATGGGTGGCTCTTCATAGGTTGAAAATTAGAAGGCGGTGGAGGGGGCTTCATCCCTCGAGATCCTTTCTTTAACAAAAGATGATGTGATTTATGACCTATTGCTTGATCTGCTTTTTCTTGCTCTTCAATATATGCCAAGACTTGTGGTTTTGGAATGCTATTACCATCTTCTCTTAGATAAATTTTGATGCCTTGTGCAGGGATCTTGCAGAAATGGCCTTTCAGTTGTCTATATGAGCTCGAATATCTAACTTTACATTCACTACAAATCCAAACATAACCCCCACCATCTGGAAATTTTTGTACCATTTCAACATATTTCTAAAGGGGAGAGTTTGGGTCTGTTTTGAAGCAGGGTTGGCTCACGGAGCTAGAACTGGTTTCCATTGTAACACCTAAGAGAACAAGTTCAATAAACAACACATTCAAAGAATTGAAACAAATGAAAACAAAAGTATATAAATACAACTTAATAGTTAATTCATTTAAAAAAATTAAGCATGTGTTATAGATACCCAAAAGAATGAAAACAAACCAAAAACTTCAAAACAAAACAAGAGAGTTCATTTGTAAAAAAATGTAGGAAAAAAATACCAAAAACTTAAAAAAATCTACCTTTTTTGAAAAAATCTTCCTCTACAATCTCCTTGACATCAAACAGACTCTTGCAAATGCGTAGGAATAGCACAACAATCGGCTTGGAATGTTCAACGATCAATCTTCAACTCTATTCGTGCAATGGAAAGCAAGAAAATAAGTTTAGCAATGGAGGATAATATCTTTGTTTTTCATTCATAATATGAAAAATGAGTTTGCTTTTGCCTTTTGGATATTTTCTATGCCACGTTTTAGGATTTGGGAGGCAAATTGCACTTTTTAGGGTTAAAGAAAAAAAGAAAACGAATTTTTCCAATTTGGCATGGATACCTGCCAAATTTGGCTTGGGTTCGCCCAAGATGGACCTGCAGGCATTATGTGGGACCCCGCCCAAACCTACAAGCGAGTTGGATTAGGACCCACACCTTGGCTGGACTGGATCGTGACCTGGATGCTACACGAACTGGTAGCCAACTTTTAAGAAAATGAAGAAATCTAGAGACGGAGTGGCTTGAATCCCACCCTTGAGGGGTTCGATTAAGGCTAATTTTGATGGCACCTCAAAGGGCAATCCAGGTGCTGTTGGGAGTGGAGGGGTCATTAGGGATGATAAAGGTCATTTTCTTGCTACTTTTGCTATGCCCCTTGGTTTTCAAACAAATCACTTTTCCGAGGTAGCAATTGCTTTCAAAGCTATTCATATTGCTTGGGGTTTGGGTTTTAAAAAAACTTATAGTTGAAGGAGATTCCTTGAGTATTATATATCGTCTTCAAGGTGCCCAAACTCTTAGCTAGATGATTGAAACCTTCATAAATGATGCCCTTGAGCATGGTAAAACTTTCAAGGAGATCCAATTTAAGCAGGTGCTACGTGAAGGAAATAATGTAGTGGATGTGTTTGCTAACCACGACATCACTAGTGATGGCAGCAACATTTGGAATGATTTTATTTCCATTCCAACACAAGCTAAGCGACTCCTCAATAATGATTACAAATCTAGCAATGGAGGACACATGAGGTGTAATTATGATTAGGAGAGGGGAATTCTTATCAAGGATTAATGATTTACTTTGGCACTTTCGACTCCTTTGATAAGCAATGTCTAACAATTTTGTCTAGTGTCTATGGAGACTTTGAGAACCGTTTGCTATTTATAAATATGGTTGTCGTTTTTGTTGCTAGTGGTCTCGTTAGTAAGGGAAGAAGGAGAATGGGAGGTGAACTTAATAGAGTGGAGCCCTCCAATTGTGATGGGGTCCACAGGGAGCTCCAAGTTTGGAATATTTTGAAGGAGGGATGTTTAATCCCCTATCTTGGAAGATTAAATGGCCATGACCTTGTAGTCATGAAGGCCTTTGGTAGAAGATGGAAGAATAGGAAAGTTTTTTCCTTTGGGTGGGAGTGTTCTTTTAATGAGGAGTTAATGGCCCACATCACAAGGCTTTCAACTGAAGGTCGGAAGATCTTTAGAGATAAGAAAGCTGGCAAGGAACCCCTCCAAATTTTCTTCAAGGGTGGTGAAAGAGACAAATTGGTGAAGCTGCATTCTGGGTATGAGCAAACTTCCTTGAAACCAGTCTGGGCAACAGTGGCTTAGTGTATTATGAGGTATGTTTTGTTGGAAGGAAGATATAAGTTGGTTTATGGTTACCATTTTGTCCTACTCAATCATTTTAGACACAAAGTGCTTGTTTGTTTTTCCTTCTTTCTTTTGGCCTCTTTAGCAAATTCAATGAAAGAGAGTAAGAAGGCTCCCAATATGGTTCCTATTCACCAAGGCCTTATGCTCTTGATTGTGAATTACACGAAAGCCCATACTCCCTCAAATGTGTCAAATCCTTGAAATACACCTCTAGATCTCTCCTATCAAACCTATCAATGAGTTTCTGTGTAAAATCAGCATATATCACAATGTGGTAATGACCTTGTGTGATCACGCCATGATACCACCACTCATAGGCTATGCCCTCCAAATGAGGAATAGCGAACTTGATAGCCTCATTTTCTATCATAGGGCAGAGTGAGAGATATGTATCCTATTTTTGAACCCAAGCCCGTGCAGTGACCTTTATAGAACCATTGAAAGTAGGGAGTGTCAACTTACTCACCATCGAAAGTCTTATTTTTCTAATTTTAAAATGTGAGGTAGTCTCAAATGAGGTGCATGTGGCACTTACAATTTATTACAAGTACATGAGAATGGTAGCTTGTAGAAAGCCAACCATCACGACCTTTCATAACCCTCTGCCATTCTAAAGTCTCATTTTTCCTATTACTCTGTTTTTCTAATTTCTGAATGTGAAGGAGTCTCAAATGAAGTGCATGTCTTATTTAGAAGTTACTAAATAAGACTTACTCTATTATCTTTCAAATTGCTCACATCACTGGTGCAGGCCCTAGGATTAAGGATAGAGAGACAGTGTTTCTTTGGAAAGGGTGCCAATTCATACCCTGAGATTATGGTTATAGATTCAATGGTTGTTTGAAAAGGGAACATAATCGTTTCCTCTAAATATGTTATTATACAAAGGCTATCTAAGGATTGTATAGGGCATTTGTGCAGGACCGTTTAGAATGAATGCAGGAGACCTGATGCTTTGATGAGCCATTCACACTCGCCCTTAAATACCTATGTTTTTGCATTAAACAGTAGATGCACATGTGGCTTTGACTGGGTGCTCTTGTAGGGTCTTGTTGTTGCGTGTTTTATGACACACAAAACATTTTAGAACAAAGTGTCACAGACGCTCTATTCTCTCTTGAAAAACTACTTCCTATGCTAAGATTGCAAGTGAGGTCATAGGGTAATTCCAATGTTTAAGATGAACGCGGATAGGCTCTGTGGTATGGATGTGATTTGCTGTGGGCACAAGTAAGATTTTGCAAGTTATTCGAAGAAGTGGAGACATAAATGCAGTACCATTTTGGGTTTTTTGATTTATATAAAAAAAGTGAAAAAGATTTAGGGTTTAGAGACTCTATGCTACTCCTAAGAAATCAAGAGAAGACGAAGACTAAGTGAAACCAAATAAACCATACTCTGTTTCGCCACGTTCAACGACAACTACGCAGAGCAAGTGCAATCTTCTAGGAATGTGCTTGTGATTTTCACGTGATAAATAATTGCCATCAGATCGAACAACAATTATTAAAACAGAAGTTAAGCATCCACAGTAAAGCTCAGTCTAACTTTGCACATTGAATGAAATCATCCACCCAAAGAAAGTATGAGCTCGGTTTCACTAATCTCCGTTATCAATCAATCATTCTTCTAACACACATTTTAATTCAAATCTACTAAGAGGGAAAGAAAATATGCGACCATGCAACTATTCAACAATCAAGTACTCAAAGCACCTCATGCATTTGAACTTCATTATCAAAGTAGCTTTTCACAACAATCTCATAAGAACTCTCTCTTTATTTCTAACTATCTCAAATCTGCTCTAACTCTTAATGAATATCTAACTTCTAAGAATCTAACTATTATCTCCTGTCTAATGAGAAATGAGAGAGTGAGGGGGGGGGGGTTATATAGTTTTTCAAGATTACAAAGAACGGCCGAGATTGATTCAAGATCAATGGCCAAGATTAAATGGAACTAAACCCTAATTAGGGTTTCCAAAACCACAATCAGTTAACTGAAGAGAACACTAGACAACTGGAGTGTCATCCTTATCCACTTGTGCAGCCTCACGTTCGGCGAACCTAGACACTATCAGGTCGACCTCCTCCATGGCAATGTCGGGCAGCACGCTGATGTTGTACTCCAGCAAATCCAAGTTCTCGGCACATTCTGCAAACATAGTCGCCCACGTTGGTTCCTGTAGCAAGAAAGAACTTCTGATGGCCATGAATTCGAACACTTTGGTGAATCCTTCTTTCATAATTGGCCCGGTGGTGGAGAAAACTTTCTGTACTTGCTCTTTCAAACTCCTTGGCCGCAAGTGTTTCCTTCGGACAATTTCCTTGTCTAGCATATCTGCAGCCATCTCATAGATTTTTCTTTGAATTTCTTTTACTTGTTCTTCAACTCTACCACTGTCCTGCTTCACCTTTTCGAGGACTCCTTTCCTTGAGATCAAAGCATAGTACCATCCGTTGAAGTCATACGCTGCTCCGGCTTCAATAACCTTGTCTTCGATCAATCTTTGCTTAGGAATGCCCTTCAGTTCCCGAATGTATGGGATGATCCTGCTTTGAATATCCTCAAGACTATTCCATGACTCTGCAAGTTCTGCAATTCGTGAAAGCATGAAGGAAGCCTGTTCATTTATATGTGCCAACTTTTCTGCAAACACCAACGCTTCTTCTTTCCTTCCAACCATCCAGCTTTTAGCTTCCCTCGCTGTTGTCAACTCTTCTTCAAAATTTGCATCTGGTTCCTGTGAAGCAGTTGGAGGTAAAGGCGCCACCTGTTCACCTTCGTTTAGTGGCTTTGTCAAGTGCTGGATGTAGTCCTTTAGGCGCTGGATTTCTTTCTTGTACTCTTTCTTCTTGGCAACTTCCTTTTCTAACCTGGCCTTGATGGTGGCCACGGAATTATCCAAGTCTTCGACTTCCTGCCCTTTTGTTGCTGGACCCATGTCGACAGTTGTGATAGCATATTCCTCAGGAGCAATCTCGTCTTGAAACTTGTCGGCTGCAGGCACTGCAATTTGCACCGTGCGATTTCCAGCTTCATCTCTCTGGATGGTAGAGAACTTTTTGGCCTTCTTCCTTGGGGCAGTTTGCTCTAATCTGGCCAGAAAATCTGTGTCATTGTCCTCCTCAGGGACCTCCACTGGCGCTTTTCTTTTCAATCTTTCCTCAGCCATTCTGGTACTGTTGGCTGTTCAATTATGTCCTCTTGATTTTGGACGTCCTGCATGTCCTGTACTTCCTGTTCTTCCTGAATTTCCGGCATACTTTGAATTTCTTGGACTAACTGCATATCCTGGATTTCCTGGACGGATGGGTCCTCTTGAATGCCTTTGAGGGCGGAAATCATTCCTTCCTCGAATTCTCCATCCTCGATGTCTGTGTCGTTATCTGATTCCAAGATCTCTGTGCTTGCTGGAGAAGGTTGATCATCATCCTCTATTTGAATTGGCTCTACATTTTCAACCGGAGAAGGGATCATGGCATTTTCCAAGGATTCTCTATCTAAGGCAAGCATCTCTTCTATGTTCCTGGAAGTGGCCGACTGAAGAGGTTTAGACTTGTGTTTCTTCCGCGAAGGCCCTTCATCTATCTCTTTACCCTTGTCTTGAATTGCAGATTTATCGGCTTCTTTCCTCTTCTTGGAGTTGGCAGCATCTGCTTGTCCATCCGCATGAGATGTAACGGCGTTTGAAGAACATGACTCAGTGTCTCCCATCAACTCGTAGGTAAATTGCACATTTCTCTGTTTTAGGACCTCTACTTGACGATCTATCCACCACTGAGAGTACTTGAAAACAGGGCGCATCAAAGTGGCTAGATCACCCATCTCAGGCTCAAACCATTTTATAGGTGGAAGCGGCTCATTTTCCTTGAAGCCTGGCTGCACATATATTCCATCATCTTGCAGTTGGTCAGGTATTTTGAAGAGCTCTGTCGCCCTTATCATGCTTAATGGCAGCCTTGACCATAACCTTCTCCTTACATCATATTCATCGGCTGCGTTGGCCCAGAAAGTCCTCTAAGTCAACCCGATGTTTATACCTTTCTCCGTCCACAGTTTTGATGTGATGGAGCGGATCGAAGTTGTTCCTGGATTTGTATGAGATGAATGGATATTGCTGAATCTCCAGTCGAGCAACCTCTGCTGCTTGTGCTGTCGGGCATGACTCCTCCATGTTGCCGATGAAAAAGGGGAAGGTGACAGCAGCTTTCTGCTTAGGCCTTTGGATGTTCTGATATGTTTCTAGTTGCCTTAGCACTTCCAGCAATACCATCCTGTTAGTCGGATAGACAGGCAGCCTATAAGGATTTCCGGAAAATCCTTGGATTCTGATGTAGGTGAACTTAGGATATTGAATAAACCAGAATCCATACCGGCTGATCAGGCTCTTGGCTTCATGCGAGAGTCTTTGGTGCGTTCCGCCTTGAAGAAGCCGGGTGATATACATCAAAAATGCATCATGAGCTCTCCGGAAGTGGGACTTCTCTTTCAGCTGCAGCTGCGGATAGCAATCGTAGACTTTCAATTTCCCCTCGCCATTGCCGACCACGCCTTTGCATGTCAAGCCAGGATACTTATAGTATCTTGCGAGTGAATATACAATGTATGAGCTCATGTGGAAAATTTTGGTCTTCTCAAAGTTGACCAACTGTTCGTGCAAGCTGTCACTAATCATCCTGGACCAATTGAACATTTTGACTCCAGTGATTATCTCGTCAATAAAATAGTACATCCATTCTTCGAAAGGAGCACCGTGGGCACTGCCTACTATTCTGTTAAGTAGCAGAACAATATCACCATATTCCTCTTTGAAGTGGGTTCTGATCAATTTTTTCGGCATCTTGCTTGCAGTAGGCTTTGGTTTTAATAACCAATTCTTGTTTATGTTGGATGCACAGAGATCCTTCTGACTCTGATAAAGTTTGAGTGCATCCTGCTTGGTGCGATAGGATGTACGGTTGTATACTGGAATGCCAAAAGTCTCCTGGATTGCTGGTTCAGACAAGTAAGCAAGGACTCTCCCGTCAGGAGCTTCAATCTGTCGGTCTTGTGCGTTGTAATGAAGTGCACACTCTACCATTAACTCAGGACATTCTTTTGCTGGTGGAAATCCAGCTGCATGGACGATTCCGTTTCGCATCATCCTCATGGCGATTGGCGTTGGCAGACGTCCGTCAGTTCCATACATTCTCTTTCGGAAATCTTCAAGATCAACATGGCCGAGGTCTGTGTCAAGAACGTGCTCCCACTTGGACTTGATCTTCGATTGAGTTTGGACACCTTTGCTTGCGAATTTCATCTTGGCTGTTTCGAAAAAAAATAGATCTGCAAGAGAAAGAAATAAGGAAAATCAGAATTCGATATTAAAGTCAATTCGAAAGAACATTCCAGCTGGTAATCAAATTAGACTTCACGAAAAATAACAAGCTGGAAAGAAAATAAATGGTGAAGCTTCATGTTAACATGAAATGGACAAGAAAAATCTGCCTTGTGACTTCTTGGAAACGTGATCGTGATTGCTATGCAAGCTGATAACAGAATATTTCTTTCACTTAGCTGCAAATTTCTTCAGCCTTTTGCCTTAAACAACTTTTCTCTCACAACTTTTCTTCTCAAAATCGAGTGATTGCACAAATGAAAAACGAAATCACTTATAGAAGTGAGAGGGTCGATCATTTTAGTAAATTTGCAAAGTTTCCTTTGAATCAAGTTCGAACTCATTCTTTCACTTTGTTTCTGAATGGCAAGTTCTATCCTTAACAACTTCGTCCGGGAAAGTTTCTAATTTGATTCACAGTCCAACAAGACTCTTTTTCTCTCTTTCCATTTTCGAAATTTTCATGACTTATCTCTTTTTGGGTGTTGGAAATAAAATATTAAAATAATTAAAATAATTATTTTATGTGTCCATTCCAACCCGTTCGTTTTGTTGGCAATTTATTTTTTGATTTTTCGAAAATTTCTTGCCATAATCTTGATCGTCCAATTTATTTGGCCATGATTTTCTAACCGTTTTCCAAAAATATTTGGCCATGTCCAATTTTATTTGGCCAAGAAACATTTCTCGTCTGACAATTTCCTAGCCACGTCCAACTTTTTCTTAGTCATGTCCAAAGATTTTCTAGCCATGACTTGTCTTTTGTCCCAAATTCTTTCGCCATGTCCGGTATTTTTCCATCCACAACTCGATTTTTCACAAACTTTCCTTGACAAATCCAATTTTATTTCGTCCATTTGCTCAATTTTTCTAGCCATGGCGAAGATTTTTCTTCATATTTTCTTGGGCGAATCTTTAAGTGCCATGTATATTTTAGCTTTTCAAAGGCTTGGACTTAGGCGAATTTCAATTTTTATACTCTTGATACATGGCGGACTTCAGCCTTTTCTTTGCCATTCGTGCCTTAGCCATTTTTTCTTTCCTTTCATCTTAGGCGGATTTCATCAACTTTGTAGCCACTTTACCTCTTTGCTAGGGCGGACTTGCTGCTTTGGTTGGCCAAGACTAGGGCGGACTTCATGCTTTCCCTTGCCAACTTGAAACTACCTAGGGCGGACTTCATGCCTTCCTTAGCCATTGCTCAATATTCTAGGCGGACTTCCTCATATTCTTCGCCATTGGACTTGGTTGGAGGGCGGACTTCCATGTTTTTGTTGCCATTTACAAGGGCGGACTTGCATGTATGTTTGGCCATTGCCTATATTTTCCAAGGCGGACTTCATTACATCTGTTGCCATTTCACTCTTGGCTGGGGCGGACTTTGTGACATGGATGGACATGTATAGGGCGGACTTTGGCCTTCTCCAAGCCATCCACCTTTTGCCTTAGACATTCTTTCTGTTTCCCAGGGCGGACTTCATGCTGTGACAGTCCATGGCCACTTTAACTTAGACATTTCCAAGGGCGGACTTGACAGACTTCATTGCCATTGCCCAGATTTTCATGCCATTGATCAGATTTTTGGCCATTGACCTGTTGGCTGAAGCTTCTTACCATTCATTTCCTCTGTACTTAAGCGAATTTACCAGTTTTCTCCATGACTGTGCTCAGATTTTCCATGAATTTCCAGATTTCTTCACAATTTTCCAGATTTCTCCATGAATTTCGTGAACTTCTTGCAGATTTCTTCATGAATGTTCAGATTTTTTGACGAATTTCAGTGCCATTACCAAATTTCTCTGTGATTTTCCAGAATTTTCACCATTTTTGAACGAATTTTCCAGATTTTTGAACCTTTTTTGTGATTTTTCCAGATTTTTTGACCAAAATTTCAAAAAACTTTGAATCGATTTTCTGAGAGTTTCGTTGCTCGTTTCGAACTTCTGAGTGCGTTTTTGAAACTCGTGGTCCTTCTAAAATAGAAACTTTCTAAAAATAGAAATTTTCCAAAAATAGCAACTTTCCAAAAAAAGACCCTAAAAAATAGGGATCCCAGAATTGCCCAAAAGTGCCAAAAAAGTAGGTCCTAAAAAATAGGGGGCCCGGGGTGAGAAACCCTAAAAATATGGAAGTGTCAGAATCGACCGAAACGACAGTCGATCTTCGTCTCCCAGGCCTTTTAAGCACGATGGTGACGTTTATACATTGATCCAGACTAAAATTCACTGACTCGACTCGGGTGACCGTTCAAAATTAAAACTCAAAACCCCCAAACAAAGAGCAGAGGAAACGAAAGCAGGCGAAAGCAAAACCCTAAAAGCAAACGACAAGGGTCCCCATTTGCAATGGGGCGAGGTGTGAGTTAGGTCACAACAGGTCTCTACTGTTTATCCATGTTGGTCAACGACTTAATAGTGTCCATTACATTAGTAGTGGTAAATTATATGGGCCTTTGGTTTGGTGCTCAGTCATGGGAACTTGTATCTCCTTTATATATTTTTTAAATGGAAATATGTTTTCCCTCTGAGTTCAATCATGGGAACCCAAAACCTGTTTTTTGTTTTTAGTCTGGCACACATCATGATCTCTGTAAGTCTTTTCAATTTGTATGGTCATTTTATTCTTCTGCATTCCATTTTTATTACAGCACAGAAATAAAATCTCAACCTAAGAGACATGTTATAACTCCAGTGAGAGTAATATGATCAATTTGAAATGAGATACTCATTAGTAATTTCATTGTTAAATCTTTAAAACTTAGCAAAGTTTGTTGTCACAGGGCCTGGATTTACAGATTGTGGAGCATCTTGAAGCTGCTGATTTTATTCTGGCTCATGGTACTGAAGCAATTGGACTTGCAAATGATTGTGGTGTTCAGCCAATGAAACTGGATGAGTTGGAGGAGATCTTGGAGCATGCTGTGGATAAGAGAATTCCCATGATAATTGCAAATCCAGATCATGTTACTGTTGAGGCAAGGGCCTTGAGTGTTATGCCTGGTAAAATAAATAGTAACACATTCTTATTAAAGGCACATGCATTCCAGTTGGTAAAATCATCATTTATAACAAATTTAAAATTAGAGATCGTTGTAGAGAGGCATGCTCCATTTAATCCTATTCCAAAATGTACATCTTCTAATGGATACTTAAGCCGAACCTTCCTTGAACTGGATTTTATACCTTGAGTAATGGGATCTTGTTAAATGACACTTCTTCTATCCGTAATAAAATTGAAATTAATCAACTATATTTCCTTAGATATTTAATGGATCTTGTGTAGTGGCTTAGACATGTCTTTATAAACTCAATGATAAAGTTGACTAAAAACGTAACGCATTTTCTCTGAACTGTTCCCTCACTGAGGAATTAGTTGGGTGCTGTATTACTAGAGCAGGCTGATACTATGCAATTATGAAATCAAATTGCTTAATATCTACATTAACTCCTATGATTAACGTTATGGGATTCCAAGAAAGTAATCTGAAACTAAATGTGCTATTTTCTATCTTCAAAATTTGATTTTATAGTGTATCAAATATAGCCATTCTTGAAATTAGCTATACTGTTCTAAGGGGTCAGCCCGTAACATAATGTTGAAATTGCAGGTCATTTACTGTGTTTTGTTTCTTTATCTGAGGCTTATAGCATTTTATTATTTCTTTTAGGGACTCTAGGCTCAAAATATGAAAAAATGGGAGGACAAGTAAGATGGATGGGAAAGCCGGACCAGGTAAATAACTTTTCTAATCTAATAGATTTTATCATGCACTAGGAACTAGTGGCTTCTATATTTATTGTATTTGCTTCCACTGGCATATTTTGTCCTTATTTTATGTTTCTTGTAAGTAATATCCACTTGTTTAGAAAAAAATGTAGGCATTGTGTAGCTATTCATGTATATGGGGTGGTGAAATTTGAATTAGGGCACATTACTTTGTAGGTGCCTTACATTTTATGGCACAAATCTAGTGATTATGTAATCATCAAACTTTATCTCCTTCAAAAACAACAGTATCCCACAAATGTAGCATTCACTTCCCTTACTTATGGCACAAATCTAGCCAGTGCCATAAAGGGAAGTGAATGCTACTTTTGTGGGATACTGTTGTTTTTGAAGGAGATAGAGTTTGATGATTGTATGAGGATTGGGTTGGTGATTATCAATGAATCAGAGGCCTTCATGAATACAGATTCTTCTCTTCTTGCTGCTGCTCTTATGGATCATCTTCTCTTTATACCTGTCCGCCCATCTGATAATATGTTACATCCATACTTGCACCCTAAGTCATCCCTAGAATTTATCATGGAAATTTGAAATCTGGAAAACGTTTTAAAAATCCTTAAAATATGTTTGAAATTGCCATTAAATTTGGTCCGTGTGTGGTCATATGCTTTGAAATA
Organism: Sequoia sempervirens; assembly: GCA_007258455.2. NCBI lineage: Eukaryota > Viridiplantae > Streptophyta > Pinopsida > Cupressales > Cupressaceae > Sequoia > Sequoia sempervirens. Next base: position 20,069 of record VDFB02330869.1, read on the forward strand.
GAAATATCAGGTTGTGGCATTAAAGGTTTTCTAGATCTGCAGGCTATAGCAGTGTCAGTGTTGGATCTATAGCAAATTGGGCTTAGCGTGGTAGGTTTTGTTTTTGTATTTGTTTATAAAAATAATGGTGTTGGATCTATAGTCAATTGAACTTGTTCTCTATACTTGTTGTGGAAAACCGGGGCAGAATGGATGTAGTAGTGGGGCAGAATGGATGCAGTAGCGGGTGAGTTGTGTTCAGCCTCTGATGCTGTTAAGCGGGCCTTCATTGGGCTGGTGATATATTTGTGTATTGGCGTGAGCATTTACATGTGGTGGGTAGATGAATTCATGAGCGATGTGACATAATTCGTGGTGGATGTACTGTATTTCTGCATATCCATCAGCTATGGTGACACTCATGGGCATGACATTTATGAGATGTTTTGCTGTGTGTTTATACTGGTGGGGGTTTGGCTTCACTGACATTTTACTTGCTCTCTGAAGGATATGTCCATAAGGTGGCTGGCTAGCATTAATGCGCTGCACTTGGAAGGGTTCATTAATAAATTAATGATAATGAACTAGTTTTACATTTAGCCTTAATGTCGGGCTTGCTTGCCAATCTTAAGAGCTTACTTCAACGAAGAACTATTATTGGCTAGGATATGCAGAAACTTGCAGTTATTCAGGGATGGAGCATGTAAGAAATTTAAATAGTTGATACCAGATAAATTGGTTAAGGTTGATGGTTTTGTTCGTTGTGGTTGGGATTGTCAAGAGATCAAATACCATGGGAAACCTACTGACCATATAATCCAATTGTTAAAAGTTATGATGGTTTTACTAAAGAGAATTAAGTTTTGTTAGGTATAACGTAGGCATTGACTTTGTAGCTCTTTTCCTGTGGGTCACTATCTATTGTGTTAGACTTCAGATGGTTGAATTTGTGTGTATAAAATGGGTGCTTCAGGCGCACACAGATTTAATTCTTCTAAAACTTTAATATTACTGACAGGTCATCTATGAAGCAGCCAAGGAAATGACAGGGGTAGATGCTGCAGAATGTATTGCAGTTGGAGACTCCCTTCGTCATGATATCCTGGGTGCAAATAATTCTGGTATGCAGTCAGTGTTCGTTGCAGGGGGCATTCATGCCAATGAGCTTGGAATTACTCAGTTTGGAATGGTTCCGGAGATGGCAGCTTTACAAGCTCTTACCCATTCATATGGTGCTAATCCATCATATATCATTCCTTCATTTACGTGGTGACTAACATTCATTTTAATATTCATATTATTGGAATTTATAAACTCGCCAAAAGCAGAGAGAGTCTGATTTTCGTTCATTTATAAAATAATTAAGATTATAAACTTATTTACTGACATTGTTAAAAGAGATCTATGAGGTGTTGCCAATTCCATTCTATATTAAATTGTACTAAATTCTAATTTTAATATATGCTAAAAATATTAATGTGCAATTGTGCATATACTACACTCATCGGCAAATATTTGCTGATCGCTGATTGGTTCCTTGATTAACAACATTCAACAAACTGTATACTGACTCTCTACGGCCCATGTATAACATTGCCGTCTCATTTATTACTTTAAGAACAAATCCATAGCTTGGTCAATAGACTCAATACTACAGATTCTTCGAACCTTAGTCCAGCACCTCACATTTTTCTTTCCAATATTCAGACTACTGCTAGTTCTATTAGAGAAATAATTCAACACAACAGGTTATTTTTACATACGAGTATATATGCAAAACTATAAATGATATTAGATTGTTTCATATTTTATTTTCTAAGATGTAATCACACTTTTTTTCCAACAGTATCTCTTCTATGTGAGTGGTTTCAACAACTCAATAAATGTATTTATGTCAAACTCATTTTTTAAAGTTGAATTCTATTTTCCAACTCTTTTGAATATCCAACTTGTAAACATTGTTCATTGCATTCAACCTTACTATTACATCATAGTCTCACTCCTGGTTAGAAATACTAATGATCACCTAGTGAATTAGGACAAATTCAATAGTTCGCTAGTACATAGAGATCATGGATTAGTACAAACTCTATGATCCGTGACTTACAATGATGTGAATATGGACAAACATAATTCCATATATTTCACTGGATTCCTAATTAAGGGTAGGGACAAAATCAACTATCTATGAGTTTACATCAAATCTGGATAGGGACACACTATCCATTAAACCAACAAAACTATGAACAGAGACCCACACAACTTTGTTCACAATACCAATGAACTTGTGATAAGGGACACTCATCACATCTATGTGAATGGGACACACTAAACTATTTGCAAGAACATTTGTGAATAGGGACATACTCAACTATTCACTACAATCTTCATATATATAAATAAACTCAACTATTAACAGAATCAGTAATTTCAACTTCTATGGATATTGGGTTTCGGTCCTAGCCGAAGTTTCTTAGTGGTTGCTGAGCACCTCACCGATCATCTTGTATGCAGCTAGAGCACGGTTTAACATCATTGTCTTCAGCTTTGTAGTTGCTTTCGCTTTAGGTTTTGCCTCTATAGCAAGAAACCAATCTTAGAGTTAGTGACAAACTTAAGACTGGTGATTGCCTTCCAAACTCCTATATCATCTGTGCTCTTGTCACTCAGCCAGATATATCCCAATGGTTTAGTGGATCACAAGCCATTGCATGATGCACGTTGACAGGTTTGACATTATTTTTCTCAATACGTGTCTTGTTCATGAGAATGGGATTTCCTCTCGAAACCAACAATCTTGAACTTTGTAAACAAGGAGGGCTCCTCATTCTACACAGTCCAATCACTATAGGGATCAATCTTACCCCAATCAATAAACCCATGTGATTTTCCCTCCAACTTTCTTATATGAAGCCAAATGTTGTATTGCACAAAAACTAGGTTTTTGAGGTGTTGAATCAACTTATTGCACTTCTTTGTGTGAATGTTACAAACTCCATTTATCCTCACAACTAGAAGCACTACGAGATTGAAATATAATTCAAAGGGCTAATTTTTGGAGATTTGGGGTATTTCCACCCCAATCTTTTCCTACCTAGAACCTACAAATAAGATATTCAAGAGTTTGTAACTAAATATTTTTTTTTTTAGTAATTGTAATTTGTAATTTGTAAGACATAAGACTTCAATTTTTGTTACCTAGTGTTTGGGTGGAACTTCCTAAGATAGCTAGTGATGAAAAATGAGTCTCCCCCTAGATTGCTAATAATTTTGTAACTAAAATTAATGAGGTCCCTCACGTCAACCTCAGGTGTCATCCTCTTAATGCATATTGGAGACCATCTATAGCCACCCCATTAGCATCTATGAAGCTATTGGAAAAGAAAAAAATGGGTTTGAGGTAGTATTTCACTACATGAATGGGTTGGTGGAGTTGATTGTTCCACCTCTAATCAATGATATTTCAAATGGAGGCAAATCTACTTGTATCCACTTGTAATAATTTTGGATGGCCTCTTTGGCTCTATCCATGGTTTCATTAATTTACCCCATTGGATTTTGCTCCTCATCTACCAAATGCAAAACGTTACCAAGTTTTGACACTCACAAAGTCCAAACAAATTAAAATTATAAATACACAAATTATAATTAAAAAAATGTTTTTAAAAATATATAATTTAAAAAAAATAAATTGAAATAGAAGTTTGAAGTTATCTTGATGATTTGGATAGCTCTTTTTGCAAAGAGATCATCAAAAAATGTTTTTGTGGTCCTCTCTCTATCAATCTTCTCTAAATATGTGAGTCTAGCCATGTTTCGCTCACAAACATCTATTTCAAAGATTTCAATAAATTAGAAATGCTTTGCAATGTTAAAAAGTTAGTTGCAAACCTTGACACCTAGTCGTACACGCTTTCTAGTTGGTGTGATCTTTCATCAAGTTGAGAACCCAAGGCTGATTATAAAAACATTTTGTAATGTATGTTTTTTTATCTTCTGCAACTATTCTCACTCAATCAATTTTGACTATGTCCTTTGAAAGAAGGTGAAGGAGTCCAATAGAGTGACAAATGCCTCTCTTGAAGCAATCTTCTAATTGCCATGCATGTCATTGCATTGTTAATGACAACTTGCAAGCATTCTCTATGTCTACCTCTAAAATAATTTCCTTCAACATTAAGTTCATTTTTTTTGCATGCTTTATTTTGTTGGAGGCATCAATTAACTTTAAGAAAACCAAATCACTATTTGAAGCTAGTAAAAAATTATGAGGTTGTGGTTGCTTCCTTCTATTAGTTCACCCATTCAAAATAATGATGCATATGAACTAATTGTCTTTGCATTTGCAATATCATCTTGGAGTAACCTTCCACTAAACTCTTTTAGAGAGGGTGCCTTGTACCCTTTCTTGCAACTATCAATGTTGTCACCAAATACTCCTAGTTTCCTAGTATGGACTCTTTGCAGTGTTGAAGGGAAGGCTGTGCTACGATACCAAAAATTGAGCTTGTCTTATCAGCTTCATTGTGCACCTCCTTATTCCACCTTGTACCTTGCAGTGAATATTGTGCTTCAAGTGTATTTATAGGCACAAAAAACCCTATAACTAGGCTCTACTTAAGCTGAATGAGGTGGATGTGCCATGTATGTGTTGAGTGTGACTAAAGCCCACAATGTCTAGTATATCTACTTTAGTTTTTGTTGGAAAATTAAGATTAAGGGTTTCTTCTATGGCTACTTGTGTCCTCGCCCTCTCTAATTTCTTCTCATCCAACATTACAAGAAGTGCTTGCATCTCTCATTTCACCTCTTTGAGGGCTTCTGGCATCATGGTTAAGAATGTTTGCAATACGATATTTGAGATGATTGATACCATCGTTAAGCTTGTTCAAGCACAAAATATAAATCATTCCTTGCTATTGGTTCCATTAGGACATATTTCCAAGTGGGTTCATGGCTCCCAATGGGTTTATTCCAATGAGATGACTTCCACCAAGTGTTGAGTCCCAACTTGATGCAAAGTTGGATGCCACTGTATACTAACTTGCAACATTAATAAAAAAAAAAAAAAAGTGTTTAAAAAGATTACAACAATTTGAACATGATTTTTTTTTTCAAAATCATGTAAAATGCAGTTGAAAAATTGAACCTTAATTTAGTAATATAGTAATTGAATTAATTAATGACAAAAATAATATGTTTTTACCCTAAAATGTAATCCCTATATTTACAAAGAGAAAAACAATTTCATTCTTTTAAATTTGTATAAATCAACAAAAAAATTTACATAAATTGAATTCAATGCAATTAAATTTGTAAATTTTTGCATGTTATACAAATGTAACAAGCTAAATTTTCTTCTATGGAAGGAAGGGACCCTAAAAAAGGATGTTGAATTAGGAAAGAATGTTGCTAGACATTTTATGTGGATGGAAACAAAGGGTGACCAGGCAAGAAAGAAAGTTAACTTTAAGAATTCAACAAAGAGATTGTTCAATGTGTTTTGGGAATGGTTTGGTTTTGAATTGACATCAGTATGATCTTTTTTGGTTTGTGGGTTGTATGTCCTATGTTTGCTGTGCTTAATTCTTTTGGTTATGCTGCTCATTGTTTGTTGATGTTTTGTAGTCTTTGGGTTGCTAGTTCCTTTGCTGCTCTTTGATGATTGTCTAGGCTTTAGTGACCTATCTTTCTTGTTCAGTAAAAAGGGTTAGGGTCCTTTCAAAAGCTCTACTTTTACTCTTATAAAAAAAATTAACATACTAAAAATATTTTATAAGTTCGAAAAAAAACAAAAAAAATATTTATAAATCCAAAATTCCACAAAATTGTTCGTGGAATCCCCTCTAAAATCCTTCCAATTTACTTAACAATGCTGAAATATGAGTGTGCTTCATTAGTTTGGGTAGATAGGACTTATAAAGCTAGAAATTCACCTTTGTTTTTTAGTTTTTTTGTGTCTTCGTTGAGTGGTGCTAATTTTTGCCACAAAGTAATAGAGTACTCACTATCTAATTAGTAAAAATTTCTCTTAGACTTAACTTGAAAAGTTTGACAAATTAAATTGTAAAAAATTGAGAGTATCCAATGACTCATGAAATAAATAAACCATGAAAAAACATAATTAAATTGAATAAACAACAAAAATTAAAACAAAATTAATTGAAAAATACTTAACAACATTTTTTTTTCACAATATAACAAAATCTCATGATCAAACTCCTCTTGATTTGGGAGATACACAAATAACCTTCCTTCTCACATTACTTCCAAGAAGAGAATAATAATAATACAAGAAAGTAGTATAGCAAGATAAGATCTCACCACCTCTAATGGAAACGTGTTTACCTTCCTCTATCCGGCACACACATTGAAAAATCTTTACTAATAGTAAAAGCACAACTTAAAAAGTAGTTAAATTAGACAATATACTAATCAAAATAGAAGACTTACATTAATTGAGGCATTCACAATTGTGGAGCTGCACCCTTATAACATTCCATTTTTATAGAAAAATAAAATGCTAATTAAATATAATAAAATAGTTTTATTTAAATATATATAAGTATTTATACAAATGATATAGATTTTAGTAATATTCATTAATTACATGAAGATTTTAAACATGTCTTACTTTTGCAAACATGGACACTATTTTAAGAGGCTTTCTGGTGGTCTTAAAAAAATCATTATTTTGTCTGTAAGATAGTCTTTTTATTTTAAACATAAAGGATTTGAAAAAATTTTCAAGTTACATTTTCATAACCTTAATTTTATAAAGCATACAATATATATATTTTATATTGTCATAAGCCTCTTCAAAAGTTCGAGTTTGGCTGCAAAAGGTATCAAAATCCAAGATCAAGACAAGTTAAGGCTCTCACTTATTTTAGGATCACAATGACCAACAATGTTTGGAATTATAGGGTGTTGATACAAAGGTGGTAGTGTAGACAAGTCAAAAGAATCACATTTTTAATTTTTATTGTTATATAGAATAGTGTAAATATCTTAAATACACCTATCTATATAAAGATATAGAGATATGGATCTTAATGCTTATATTAAATTTATTTACTTCGTATTTTAAATATATAATTATATAAATAATGTTAAAATTTTATAAAAATAGATTATTTGAATAATTTTATATATTATTTCTTAAAATATATATTCTTAATTATTTTGAAGAATATTTTTTTATAATTTTTTAAAAATAATATAAAATAAAATAAATTTATTTATATCATATATTAATTTATTAAATACATGATTATTTTTTAAAATAAGATTTTTTTATAAAAAACGTAAAAAATTAAGAAAAAGGAAATCAAAATGACAAGAATATAAAATAAGAATTTGTAGTTTAATGAAAATAAACAGATACTTTAACAATTTATTTTATTTTTTATATGAATATTAAATGTTAATATCTGTCTAAACAACTACAAATACATAAATAGATAATTAAACAAATGAAAAAAGTTTTATTTATTACACATATACAAGAACAAATAAATTTTAATTTTTATTTAAGAATTAAATTATTTTATTTATATATATTTCTTTTCTATGAAATGCAACCTTGGGGTTGATCTTTTTAATATTAACCAAGCAAGAATTACATTGCAAAGTTCAGATGAAAGTCCTATGGACTATCAATGCCAAATATGACCATGTTTACAACAAGCCTAGGTTACACAGGCAAGAGAAAACTAACTATACCTTCCTATTACATCTATATATTAACATATCCATATATTCTAGGCAAGAATAAAAAACTTGTAGAAACTACCCAGTTTTACAGACTTATGGACCGCAGAAGAAACTATGTATCATACTTTTAGACCGAACAAGGAGAGACAACCAAGTGATGTCCTTAACCATTTGTTTGGGCTCTCCCAAATCCAACAACACTGTCATGAACATGGATGCTATGTCGATGTTGACCCTATACTTGTCCTCTACATGCAGGCTGAGAACCCATTGTATTGCTAGTAGAGCCACCCCATTTCTAGTCTTAAATATGCTCTGAACACATTTCTTAGACACCAAACCAAGAAATGCCATCTGTCAATGAGAACAGAGTAAGCAAATTGGGGTTTCCATCTCCAACAAAGCTCGAGTAACAATGAGAAGATCCGTATCAAGATTTAACTGTAGCCTAGATAAATTTGCATGCTTGAAATTCCTTGCCATTTTTTGTCTACCTTAAAATTGTGTAATGAGATATCTATGCAAACTATCCTTCAAGTGTCATGTCAATAGCTAGCTCCTTAGCACAGTTCACAACCATGTTGGCTAGACGATTAACTTCCACATTGATCTCCCTTCCATGTAAACTATCCTTCATGTATACATGGTTGAGTGTATAGCCTTCAAATTTCTCCAAAAAGAGGAGCAAAATCTACAACAGAGAGTTAAGCTTCCAACTATGGGAGTTCATGGTCCTAACTGCATTGATAGCAATGGTTGAATAGCCCTCAATGGCCAATTTTTTGAGATTCATATTGGAACAGATTTGTAAGCCAAGCAAAAGAGCCTGAAACTCAGTTTCATTGTTAGTTCCCGGCTTGAGACTTTTGGAAGCAGAACACAAAGACCTTTCCGTTCCAATCCCACATAACACAATTTGTTCTAGACTGGTCCGAGTTGCCTATAGAAGTCCCATCGAAGTTTAATTTGAACCATTTTGTAGATTTGTTTTAGGATTAACTCCTCCAACCTCATTAACAAGAGAATTATTTTATCTATATTGTTTACTTTTGTATGCAACTTTTAATTTTACTTTTGAAAAAGCCATCAATTATTATTTCGATATTCTTTTATTTTGTTTTTATTTTCAAAAGTGTAGTAATATTATATCATTTGTAAATATTAATAGTTAAAAAAAAATCATATCTTTATATTTAAAAAATCTTAGTTCTAAATATTTTTATAATGACTTATTCTTTCACAATCATGACATTAGATACTTCTCCCCCTAGCTATCACTAAAAACTTTCACAATACACTTTCAAAGAGGTAAACAACAATAAAAGTTTAGGATTTTAAAGTTGAGATTGATAATTTATATTGTAATAGATATTAAAATAAATGTGATATTAAATGAATAAAACAATTATTTTTAAATGCCTAACCAAGAAATAATAATGACATGTTAAAAATTAATTTTTCGTGGTTCTAGAAAATAAAGTCCATTTTTTTATATTACAAGCATTAGCTAGCCAAAACCAATTGAAACCTCTTCATTTACTAGGAAAAGGGAATCCCCATAGGCATGATATTGGCTGACATGCTCAAAAGTCATGCTTGGGGAAGCAACCTTTCTCGTTATCACTAAGGGTATTGCAACAAAAAGCCACTCACCAGGGACCTCGTAGGGATGGAAGGAAGAATGAAACCTTTTTGTAGGCCTTAGGATGTACAAATGATGTTGGGTCTTCCACCCTTCGTCCTATTGACAAGAAAAGGCAACCTACTAGAATAACCCAAATTTCCCACAATAGGCTTGGAAGCCAAACACATTTGGACAACCTACTCCACTTTGAGCCAAAGGTCCAAGATTCGTTCTTCAATTTCTTCATCGAAGCTGTAGTTCCACTCATCTATCATCTCGCTGCAATCACCAACACTAGACTCTTGCTCCCCTAGGATTTGTAAATTTTCTTCTTGCTTGCTTTTTTGTTCTTCACCATCTCCCTAATTTAAGAGGTTTTTATTTTTTTTAATAAAAAATTACTATATTGGAATCAAAAAATAAATTGGAATATGTTTTGATTTAAATTCATGTTTGTAGATTTGAATTTTACGTCTACAAAAATAAACATAGTGTAGAATTGAACTTCATTTGATAACTAGAATTTGCTTGCCTAACCTTCCTATTTTCATATTTGAAAATGGTAATAAAAAAATATTTAATAATCCAACTACTTATAGCATAAATACCATTCAATACACTTATTAAATATTACTTATACCATAAAATATTTAACATACCACTTACAATACTATTTCCTTCATTGGGCATTCTACATTTGGTTGTATTTTGGTGGACGTTGATATATCTAATCCTCTTCATGGAGGTATTGTTGAAAACATGGGGGATAGGCCTTGGACTCAACCACTTGACTATGAGGGTTTCCCCTTTAGATGTAGATGATGCTTTGTTATAGGTCAAATGGCTTCTAATTGTCCACTCTTTTAGTGCAAGGATGCAACAATGTGGTCAAGGAATGCTTGTGAAGATTATTTGGCTATTCATGCTTTTGACTCTTTGGTTGATGGTTCCTCTTAAGATGATGTATCTTCACAAGATGAAAAATCTTCTCTTCTCATTCCCCTTGTATTTATTGACTAGGGATTTCTCATGCAATTGGGGAAACTTTGACAAGCTCCACTCTTGCTCCATTGGCTCCTATTATTGAGTCCCACCCATCTTCTAGTTTGATTGCTCAATTAACTATTATTTTTGTTATGGCTCCACTTTAGCTTGCTCCTGAGATGGTCGTTGGATGTTTGGCTACTTTAGCTTATTCTTACTCTATTTTTGTTGCACCCATGGACATGCCCTCTATGGGGGAATCCATCTTGCTTCTCTTGGATAAGAACTTAGAGGATAATTCTTCCTAGACAATTGTACAAAGGTAGAAGAAAGGTCTTCCCAAATCTCTCTCTCAATCTCGCACTAGAGTGTAGGGTGTGAGATTGAATAGGGTCAGGTTTTCCATTGTTTCAGATAGATCCTTGGGTTCTCTTTATTTCATGTAATTGTGTTTGTTTGTGTTTTGCATCTAGGTTGTAGATGTGTCTTACTCCCTTATGGGAGGTTGTTATAGACACTTCAAGCTATTATTTTTGTCTATCTATAGGCTTTCTTTGTAATAGGGTTGGGACACTTGTTTCCCACTTTATTTAATGTACCACTTACAATAGACAATAGTAATAAAAATCTCATACTAGACCTATAACTTGGAAGTATGGTAAAGATTAACCACCATAAATAACATTGAATTGATTGATTTGAATGAATTATTACAAATACTAAATGGGGGTGATTATTATAATATTTAGACCCCAAAATACAATTAAGAAAAAATCTTTATAACTAAACTTATCCCATGTGGTTGGGATATAAACTCTAAACTCAATAGAATAAATCATATCATACCATTTAAATATAAAATTTAAACTTTAAGTGCTAAAATTAGCTACTAATGGTCGTAAAATAATAGGGACCAAGTGCTTTTAAAAGTATCAATTAGATTTGAAATTGAACTCCTAATAATAAATATTTGAAGCAATAGTTGTATTGTTGAAGACATCCCTATGCCTTTTGCAACTGGCATTCTTCCTTGTGCCTCTATATGAGGTGTTTTTGGGGGAATTTTGGTGGATGAGTTTCCCTTGTGCCTTGGTGTTGCACTCATGTGACATGTGTGTTGTTTGGTGCAAGCTCCCTCTACTTCTTTCAACCTTGATTGCCTTTCTCCCAACCTATTGGGTGCTTGTGTGCCCTACTTTTGGATCCCTACAAGGTTTTAGTGCCCCTTGCTCAGGCCTTTTTTGGGTGTGGTGGTTCTTCTTGTGTTGGCCTCACCTCTGTTCTAGTTTTGGTGTTTCTTTGGAAGCTATTTGTGATGCAAAGGATGTTGCTATAATAACTAGTCATTAGCAGTTTTATACTAACATTGTAAATTCTAGGGGTGCTACTCACATTCTATGAGATAAATTAGAACCCCTCGTGCCAAACCATACCTTCTTGATCTTCACAAATGGGTCTTGGATTCTTGGAAGCTTGTCATTGAGGGCAAGATCAAGCTCCTCCCTTATGCTAGGGGTTTCTTCATTGTGTCTTTTGACTCCTCAAAGGATAGGGATTTGGTCCTTGATAATAGTTTGTAGATTTGGGGAGAGCACTCTCTCTAGGTAAGCCTTGGAATTCTTCCTTCAACCCCCTTTTTGAACCTCTCAATGTTAAACAGGTATGTGGGCTTGCCTTCCAAATCCGCCTCTCTAGTTTTAGAAAGATTCTTGCTATGAGGCCATTGAAAACTTTATTGGTTGTTTCTTGAAGGTTTGACTCTACCACTTCCTACATGGTTCACTATAATTTTCTCATATTTTGTGGACATTGATATATCCAAGCCTACACATGGGAACATGGTTTTGATGGCGGGGGATGGGTTGTGGACTCAACTATGAGGGTCTCCCTTTTAGATGTAGATGATGCTTTTCCATTGGCCACCTTGTTGCTAATTGTCCACTCTCCCAACATGAGTATGTGGTGTTGTGGTGGAAGAATGCTTGTGAATATCACTTGTCTATTCATGCCTTTGACTCTCTTGTTTATGGTTCTTCTCAAGATATTGGATCTCATGCAATTGGTGTGAATCTAGTGAATACCAGTGCCTTGACTACTCCATCAATTCTCATTAGTGAGTTCGAACCTCCTACTCTAGTTATTTAGCTTGTTGTGCCTTGGGATTTAGAATAACCATTTGTCATATGGTTATTCTGCCTTGACATTCCATCATTCTTTCTACATCTTAGAGTAAAAAATATTTCCTAATTAATTATTTATTTAATTATTAGGTTCCTTTTCCTCTAATTACTTAATCTTACTTAGGTCATATTTTTTTTGTCTGATGTCATAGGATGAGGACACATTTCATGATCTTGTTTTATCCTCACATAGGATTTCTAGGTTAATTATCCTTTTATAAGAATTCTCTTTTGTATAATCATTAAGCAGATGCACATTCATAATGATTCATGCTTTTCTGGATCAATAGCTCTTGGCCTCTATAACTTTGTTATTCTCTCTTTCTATGACAGGTGTTTGATTGTAGGTGATCCTTGAAAGATGTGGAGTTGATTTTTCCCAACTTCCTACTCCTTAAATTCATCTTAAGGGGGGTGTTAGAGTAATCATATATTAGATAATAATTAATTTAATCTTTTCTAAATTATTAGTCTAAGCTAAACTTAGGAGTGTTTTTATGCTTTTATTAGTTGAGCTATTATTAGGTCATTATGTCTCATTGCATGAGATGTTGACACTTGTCATAATCTAATCCCCTTCTCATTTAGGGTTTTTCTCTTATAAGCACTCAATCCCCATTGTATTATCTCTGTAACTCTTTCTCTCTTGAATTTTGTAGTTTTTTCTTGTTAAGAGCATTGCATATTATTGTTTGCAATTCTCTTGCATGGAAGGTGTCTTTGTTCGTTGTTT